>PQXL01000082.1:0-106349 GCA_004916875.1 Botrytis galanthina
TATTATTAAATTAAATTAATATTGAATTCTAAAATAAGTGAATTTTGGTGTAGAAAGTGATTGCGCATGGACCCGGGCCCTCATCAAAAACACGCCCTCGTATTGATTGAGCGAATCAAGCGGTATCTGATTTGCTGAAAGAGCGAGGGTGTAAGATTTCGCTCTTTTTATCATCTTAGAGTGTGGAGTTAGTGAATGTTGCTGATATGTGTTAGTGCATGAAAAATAGGTGATGATGGAGGTATATAAATGCACACCCTCATGATTGATAAGGAACTTTTGTTAGCCAAATGTATTTATTTACCCATCGCGTCTTCAAACATTCTCCAGGTCAACCGCGATGTATCCAGCTAGAATCACACATTCGGAGTACTTCGTTCTCTTTTGTTTCCCAAGTGACTAGACAATCTTGAAGTTCTCGATTGTCAGCAACTTTGAGATGTCCTTGCACACCGAATCATCTCATTTTCACTCTTGAGCTTGCAGTGGAGCTTTCTCAAAATCATCAAGAACTTGTGTTCTAGCGTTTCGACGGCTGGCTTTAGTATAAGATTGCCTTATAGAATCCAAGCAACTTCAACACAGCTTTGCTTTTGCTTTGTTTCTTTGATATATCTTGGCACGAGTGTTCCGTGTGCGTTCGAACCACACTTTGCAGATACTTATACAGACTCACACTTGAGGGCAGTTATGACTAGCCTACCATCAGTTCCAATTCAAGAGATTGTATCAATAGCAAAGACTGGATGGAACCAAATCAGTATCCTGAATTTCCATATTTTACATAAAGGCAAAGCTGTATTCAATAATGAGCATATCTCAAATAATATCAGATGATTCGATTTGAAGCTTGATATTGTTATCTAAATGCCAGGCCTAGAACCTTGATTCCAATTTCCCACATTTCCTTACCAAATCCCCACCCTATCTTATTAGTAATACAGGCTACAGCTCCCGTCATTCCACTATCATGTAATCTGAAGCCCTTGTCCCCACCCATCAAAATCATTGCAATATATACTCAGAACTCTTCCGTGTCTTCAACAATAACACAACATCTTTGATGGTCTAACGGTCATGATTTCCGCTTGTCAATAGCATTGCAAGTCGCGGGAGACCGGGGTTCGACTCCCCGTCAGAGAGTTCAACGTAGAATTCCTTGAATTTCATGTTCAAATTCATTTTTGGTGATTTTTTGCAATTTTTGTTGGTGTTGCGAATTTTTCTTCCATCAAATTTTTAGCCGAGGCGATAATTTTTGGGTGTGGTGAGTGTAGCGGGAAAGTTAGTGGGGTGTGGAACCTTTTTTTCTTCGAGTGGGGTTTCTTGCTGGAAGAGAGAGCGGCGATCAGGATGAGAACTTTCTGATCTGATCGATCGTAGTCATGTCGCGTCTATCTAGTGCTAGACGAAGGTTGCATCTAGTGAAGCGAGAAATACCATCGACATAACGAAAACTGCTGTCGCAAAGGGCTGTCATGGAAGGGCAATTCATCATGCCTCGCTTGAAAGCCTCTTGTCGATGGCCTGTGTCAATAGTCACATATTGCTTTGAGAGTGCCAGTGGGACGAGGAATATCATCGGTCTTCTTTATGAGTGCCATTCAGCTTTGCTTGTAGCTGGGCTTGTTGACCTTGAGATCATTCTTTCTTGGCTCTCGGTACGGCTGATATACTCGTTCAATTCTTGTGCTTCACCTCCAGTAACAATTACGATTGTAGTTGTCTTAGTTGCACCTCCACTTAAGAAGTCTGAAGTGCCTCTGATGTAAGATTTGTTCCCCCTTCCTGCACCTTTTAGCCGATCAGTTGAGAGGACCCCGCTTGTGGTGTCCGTTATGATATGCGGTGCGACGACGAGACTGTCGATGATGGATTTGGAGAAGGGTATACAGGACAATATAATTGTGAAGGAAGAGTGTAGGTTTGTTATCAAAGCCAAGTTAAATGAATCCCATGTATAGTTTGTAGAATCAATGGTGTTACAAAGATAGATGATGCGAAGAATAAGAAGGGGCAAGGTCCTATTATTGATGGTTCAATTAGTCACGTATCTTTTGATACAGAATAAACAGGCTAACGGTTATGAAAGACAAGTCTTACAAAAGGTTCGGCGAGAACAAAAGTATTGTCAATCTTTTCTTGGAATCCTCCATTTTTAGAGCATTCAAAATATACACAGGAAGCAGACCAACGAACACCTGAGTCAGCGAATCCACTACTGCGTTGACTGTCCAAAAGACTCTCTGCGGAACAGCGACTGAGGTTAGGATACAGAACTTGAAGACTTGGAGGTATCTTACAACATTGATACATTTCCCCGGCTCAAACAACCAAGGATCTGGGAGCTGGCATTGCAGAGCGATCACAACTATACTGATCAAGCTCCATATTCCAATCCAGACAATGCTTCTATAAATCAATCGGCGTTTGTTGCTTCCTTCTATAGTGAGACACACAAAGAAGTAAAGACTTGACAGCTTAGTGAGAAAGATTGCTGAGATATACATGATGTTACCAGCATATTGAGCCTATAAGTTCTTAGTGCTTGTCGATAGCCTTATCGCAAATATCTCACAATGTAGAAGCGATTTAGCTCACTCTGAAGGATAGTGTCTTGTTTTTGCCCAAGTCCATGAGCAATCTGTTCCGATGTGCATATGCATTGACCGACCGAGGACAACTGGTATTAAGGATAATTGTAAGCCCAAGACACGGAAAAATCACACATGGAGACCATAATGGAAACGCACTGGATCTGCATACCATAGCAATGAGGCCCAAATAATCATCAATCTGGATTTTGCGAAGAGTGTCGTATTTGGTATAGATTTTGGTCGAAGCTATGATAATCATGGGTACCAATACAATCCACATAGCGACATTCAGAAGTGGCCCATGATTATCGGCTGTTACTACAGCCATCTTGCTCGGATAGGTAGCTACCCGTCTGTGTCAAATATGAATTGTCGACAGTGGAAGGCTCAAAGTGTTCATGTAATTGATATGCTATTGTAAAACACGAGAAAACTTAAGACTTGCATTCAATATATGAATTACCCTCACTGCGTAAGAATATGATTGCTCCTAGATCTTGCGGTCAACATACATTTCCTTTAGGTCACAGATTATCATTGCTCAAATAGTTAGATATAAGAACCAGTATTGTGGAATATTAGTCCGCATGAAATTAGAAGCTGGGCTGCAAGGGAATTCAAATATGTGCTGTGCCTCACTTCGTATTCTTTACCGAATCCGCGAAAGTCAACATCCGATTGTAAAATCCATCAACACTTTAGCAATGTAGCTTTATAACTCTATAATCACAGGAGATGAATAATATCACGCTTGTATTTTCAACACTTAACCGATACACGCATATTGAATATCGGTCAATGAGCAAATCAAGATCTAATTTATTTACTTCTCTTTGTCTCTGGATCAATTGGCCCTGTTCGAATACGTGATGTCAAAGTCCCAAGTTAATTGTGACATGGATCAATGCTAATCATTCTAATTTCGGAATGCGTAGTGCACTTTCCTGTCGATCTATGTTCTATCGTGAAAGTACGCTCAACGTGTCCAGACTCTTGTTAAACCTTGAAGTTATGCCTGTTGTGCGCGCTTATCCATCAGAGTTCTTGCGTGCGGTAATGTAATAATGCGGCTCAATATCACATTCTGCATCTGCAGGCGCCTGAAAAGGCACCATTTCTGTCTTTACCACCTCGAACCCAACCTTTCGCAACAAGTTCTCCCAGCCCTTTCTGGTGTAAAGAAGGTTCCCAATCCGCTTTCCCATGAATGTATGCTCGATGCCTCTTGCACACTCTCCATCCTCGTCAAACATATGTGGCTCTGTTGGAAAGTCCTCAGCTACCATGGTTCCGATAAAGATGTAGCCCCCGGGAGCAATCCATCCCGACATCCTTTCAGCCGCCGTATCCATTTCCTCACGCGAAAAATGAAACAGGGAGAATATCGCAAAGGCGCCTTGAAATTGAGACGGTGATTCAGGGGAGAAGTCAAGCATGTTGGTCAGCTTGAAATTTCCCCCGGGAACCTGTCGCTTGCTCAATTCGATCATGACGGGAGAAAAGTCAATCCCATATAATTTTCGACCACTGTTCACAACAAGGCTGGATGTTGGAACCCCAGTTCCACTGCCGATATCAAGGACCGTTGTATCAGAACTAGTAGGAAGAAGATTGAGACTCTCAGTAATGAACGCTATGAGACCTTCATCATGTCCGAAACTCTTCTCGTATCTTATTCCTAAGTTGTCATAGAAATCGGCTGCTGGGTTGATAGGTGCCATTTCATTAATTGATGATGGAAGTTTGAAATAAGTTAAAATCACTTTATTGTCTGGGTGATAGAATGAACCCAGCTCTCAGCAATCCAGTCTCGCCATCTCGAGGCCATGCAATATATGGATAAATATATCCGACATTACAAGCCATGGTATGCTCTCGGTTACAGCGTTGAGACGCTATCATATCCCCTGTTGATGTTGCATTTAGGCCTCCGCTTCCCCGCAGGTCCGGAACAAGGGACATTGAATTATGACAAGTAGAATGTAACGCATGAAATGCAACTCGCCGTTCTTGGATTTTATCAGTGGGTCGAGCAATCTATGCTCAATGGTTCGTCTGATTGTACAAACCCATGATGGAACATTGCATGACCTATCCAAAAAATGCATCCGTTATTGAGCGATACCCCCCTCTTTATCTAACTCTGATTTACTCTCTCTTTCTTTGAAGTGGCATTCCGTGATTTTGCAACGAAAAAATGTCTTCCCATGAGCTTGATGAAGCCAAGCCTGGTGTTCTGCAAGAAGTTCAAGTCGCCACTTCTTCCGGAGTTAATCTTGACCAAGAAAATGGGGGCATGAACCGAACAGAACGAGGAAAGTTATCGGAGAAAGACTACGCAAGTAAGATTCAAGATGAGGCAACCCTGGCTGTGTTTGGAAAAAAGCAACAGCTCAAGGTAAGATCTCACTCGGCTAAGCGTTACTATATATCATTGACCACATAGATTTCAGCGAAGATTTAAATCTTTGTCTTCCGTGGGCTTAACTTGTGGTTTGATGTTGACATGGGAAGTTGTTCTATTGTAAGAGGCCCAATACATATCTGTCCGCTCAGAAGTACTACCAGACTCACCATATTAAGCACTCTTCAATTTGGGTTACAAAATGGTGGCCCTGCCGGATTGATCTATGGATTTCTAGCGGCATGGTCCGGAGCTATGCTTCAAGCATTGGTTATGGCTGAGATGGCATCAATGTGAGTCAAGTATTTAGAATCTTGATATAACCAAGGATATAGTACTCACCAAGTATAGGATTCCTCTTGCCGGTGGCCCTTTTAATTGGGTTGCCATTTTGTCTCCTCCTTGGTGCAAGAAGTTTCTTAGTTACTTGGCAGGATGGCTCACCGTCATTTGTTGGCAAGCCTTTGTCGCAGAAACATGCTATACTGTCGCTTCGTTGATCCAAGGTCTCCTGATTCTCAACTATCCAGACTATGATCCGAAATTGTGGCAAGCAACTCTGCTTTTCTATGCCATCGCTCTCTTTGGTGTCTTCATCAATACTTATCTGGGTCGTCTTCTCCCGCGTATTGAAGCCATGATGCTTATTGTTTATATCCTGGGATTTGTTGGAGTGCTCATTCCTATAGTTTATTTATCGCCTCATACACCCGCTGATAAGGTCTTTACCACTTTCCAAAACTTGGGTGGATGGGATAGCATGGGTCTTTCGTTTTTTGTTGGTTGGATTACATCTGTCAGTTCTTTCGTAGGAAATGATGGCGCTGACCACATTGGTATGCTTATATTCTTTTTTCTCTATCGAATAAAATTAGATCAGGACCAAGACTGAGGCTAAAAACTCATCCTTTATAGCCGAAGAAATCAACCAGGCGTCGAGAGTCATACCTTTCAGCATTTGGTTCTCAACCTTATTCAATGGCATCCTAGGCTTTTCTATGATGATAGCAGTGTTGTTCGGCATCCAAGATATCGTCGCCGCCACTCAATCAAACACAGGGTTCCCTTTCATGGAGATATTTCTGACTGCATTAGGGTCAAAAAAAGGAGCCAACGCACTGGTAATTATTGATTCGTCGCTGAATGTATTTTTCTAACTTGGGCAGATAATCGTGATTACAGGAGTGAACGTTTTTTCCGTCAGCAGTGTATTGGCCACAGCATCTCGAACTTTATGGGCCTTTTCAAGAGAAAATGGACTGCCGTTCTCTCATCTCCTTGTGAAGGTAAAAACTACTGCGTCTCTGCCATGGGTTCTTACAAAGCCAAGCTAATAACAAGCATAGGTTGATCCCAAAACCCGACTACCAATCAACGCAATCATAGGAACACTTATAATCAACGTACTACTAGCACTAATAAGCGTTGGCTCATACACCGCATTTGGAGCATTCTATTCTGTTGTTTTGGCCGCGTACCAGTCATCTTTCTTGCTAGCCGCCAGTGTGATGCTAGCAAAAAGATTAAAAACACCAGCGTCCGAAATGCCATGGGGTCCTTTCCGACTTAAGAAACTAGGTGTGCCCATTACTGTTGTGGCTATAATCTACACTATCATTGCACTGTTCTTCTCGTTCTGGCCCGCTTTCTCAACGGTGGACGCGGCAAATATGAATTGGAGTTGTTTAATTTTTGGCGGGGCCGTTATCTTTAGTATGATTTTCTGGCTGTTGCGTGGACGGAAAGTCTACGTAGGTCCTATATGGGAGTTTGAGGGTCATTTCGTCAGAGTAAAGTAAAGTGATGAAAGACAAGAGCTGGTTTAACTACTCATGTTATCATCAACTCATATTGTAGTTTAGTCTTGTAAAATGATCAGAACTAGAACGAAGAAATTATTCCAGCCCTCTTTTGAGCCTCTGTATCAAAAAAAGCCATCATCTATCTCTGATTCAGATCTCTATTTTTCACATGATTGTAATACTGCCAGCAAATATGTCCATATACACAGATTGGCATTGGGCATTGAAATACAGTTAGATGCAGAGCCCAACAAAAGACAACGTTCCATCCAAGTATATCTACCGATCAACACGTACGCAAAACTCAACTGATAGCAACAATGCCCTGGTAAATCTAGAAAACTTCCCTGACAAGCAATAAGACCCACAAACATGCGCGTTTTAAACTAGTACTACGGTGTCTCTAGCGTATTTCTAATCTATCACACCCCGGTAAGCCCAATAACAGGCTATATAACGTACCAACAGGTCGGTACGGTCCGGCCCCTTAGCCCGTATCCCGCATATTTCTGACGATATTTATTGGTTGCGGCTTATTAACTCTCCACTTTAGAAGATTCGATTTATTTCCTAATGAGGATGGTAGTATTGAGATTATCTCTTATTCTGTTGGACTTTCTATTATAGTAGCTTTGAATGCGTGGTTTTATAGTGGTTTGTTGGAAGACATATGATCGACTTCCGATTTCCCGAGAACATTCGGGGTCCCCATTGAATGCCCTGCTCAGATTTCTCTAGTCGGTTGGATGTTTCAAGATTGGCATGTTCTTGTTCTCATTCTTGTTAATCTTTACGAGATACTTCGGAGTTATAGACTAATACAGCGTTGAGATAAAATTCCAGAATGGCTTCGCAATATGATCAATCACAGAGAACAGCAAATATGCCTCATTTATCAATCCCGAATTAGCTTGTCCAATCTGAACGGAATTTTTCAACCCCTTCAACATTATCGCTTCTCATCCTATCTTCCAAGGCTTTCTTCGCCACATTTTCTTCAGAAAATATGCTCAGATGTTATTTGAATCTCTTGGCAATCTTAACGACCTGGTTGAAGAAGATAGAAACGATGGGATATGAGCGACTAGTAACACCAACTTGCGACTAACTATTGCTTTCAACAGCATGAGCTGTAAGTTTTGCTACATATGCGTCTGCTTCAACTTTAACAAATATAAGAAGATGGCTCCCCATCGTCGGTGTTTATCGTCCACCCTCGTAGTTATGACTTTACTGTATCGAGATAGGTGCATATATTGCTACAAGGACGCGAGATACGGGTCGTTCAGCGAATTCGGCTACAATCTCTGACGATGTTGTACGTCTCGCAATTTATGCGGGAATTAAATTACTAGTCCGATGTACATGTCTTACTCCATCCAGGAGGTGAGCTTGGTTATAATCTGAAAGGTACACAGGGTTCAGGCTACGCACCATGTAACAAGGTAATTTGCCTCTGAATTTTCCCTTACACAAAATTACCAGTCCGGTTCTTCCGCGAACTGGTCTCGACAGGTTCCATGCCATGATCGACACTCTTGACTACCAAGAGAGTTGCAAAGCTCCTAACCAGTGGGTTATGACAAAGAACCTTTGTGTACAATATTGAGCTTGAAGACCAATAAATTAGCAGAGACTTCCTGAAAATTTAAATGTTCGAAGAGTATATGCGTCGCCCAGAGAGGAAAATCTTCTTGACCAAAACGCGGGAACAATTCCTCTCAGTCAGAGACGAGGACATACATAATCAGCCATTTAAGATTCTTCGAATGGCTTGGAGATATTCATGGAACTTGGCGGATCTCTACAGAACTGTACTGCCATCGTCTTGGGCAGCTGCATTTTTTGCCATGAAACTTAGAAAGTGGCTGGAGTGCAACGATTGCATTGTCCGATAGGTTTGAAGAGAAGCTGACCACAGATATTTCTCTCATGTTTCTGTACTTGCTGGCTCTCCGATTGATGTTACTACGATGTCGAAGACGCCGATAATCTTTCATTTTTGCGAGCTCATCACGAGATCAGAGCAACAAAAAGTCTTGACTTTGGAACAAGCTCATGAAATAATTCCTGTATATGTGCTCATTCACCAGCTCATTGCTCTTCTTGAGCCGGAAATTGACTGCGAGGTTGATTCGAATCCTTTGCGGTTTTCTCAACTCGAGAAACCTTTAGAAAGCTGGAACGAGGCATTGTTACATACTATTGATCTCTTGAATCTAGCACCTGCCATCCTTCTTTGTGTTATTGATGGTATTGAATATATGGATTATGGAAAGGCAGAAACCATTTATAGTGATGTCTTAGCTGCTTTAAAGGGTAGTGGTGTGCAAGAATGGGGCAACCTTCAAGACTCTGTTCACCACAGCTGGCGCCTCTATGACATTAGATGACAGACCCAAAGCACACGAGACCGGGCTCAATAATGAACTAAGACATCAAAACTATGGGAATTCTGAGTCAGGACGTAGGTTGTTCTTGCGCTGAGTACCAAAACTATAGAGCAACAGGAGTCTCGATATTTCTTGGATCAGATATCTATATCATCTTGACATACATATAAGCAGGGTTTGATCATTGTCAATAAGTTCATACATAGCAGCATATTGAAAAGTGCAACAACAAATGAGCTGATATTATCTTCTATCACTCAAAAACAATGTAGGAAGCTGTGCCTGCTTGACCTGCTCAGATCGTTTTCGACTGAAGCCGAAATCCAGTAATGTGGAGGGTACTCTGAAGTGTTTGAGACAATAAAGTGTATCCTTGAATTGAATTTGGATGTTGATATATATATCGTCCGTCAACAGTGGAGAGTTACGACTGCTTGTTTGTTTTGGTATGCGCAGGAACAGTTAGAATCTTCCCAAATCGGCAGACGATAGCCTGGTGAGCCAGGAAATCTCAAGTTGTATTGAAGTTATCTAAATTCTATAAAATAATCTTATATTAAAGCTAACTGTCGAAATACTAGAATACAAGTTTTTGATGACTTCGAGAAAGCTCTATTGTAAGCTCAAGAGTGAACCTAGTGGGGATTAATACTTATAGATCTTTTACCACCAGGTTATCAAAGATTGAATATTACGGAAACGATTAATAACTATACTCAGCTCATCCAAGGTGATCGCTAGCAACTTATGGATTTACTATTAAAGCAATTTCGTGAGCATTATAGTGTTTGTGAGGTTCCAAGCAATGATTGGAAACAGAAATGGTTCCAGTCTCTCTTTAATAGTAACTGGAATAGATCTATCAAACCCAAGAGGAAGATGAAGAGGAAGAAGATAATGATGATAATGATGATAATGATGATAATGATGATAATGATGATAATGATGATAATGATGATAATGATGATAATGATGATAATGATGATAAATGATAATGATAATAAGAACAGTGATTTATTATAGAATTTTGCTTTGAAAATAAACCCCATTCTCTATTGCAAATAATTTCCATATAATTTTAGAATTCAAAGAGGAATGCGGCTTTGCCTTTACATAAAACATAGGGATTCGAGATGATGAACGCTACTATGTGAAGAGATTTGCAACGGCATAGTTGATTCATAATCTTGTCAACAGGAAGCTCCCAGAGTTGCATTTCCTTCCTTCTCTCAATTAACATAACTGCGCCAGTCATGCAGTTCCTTGAATCCCAATACTTCTCTGATCTTTCTATTGCTCAATGGTGCTTCCCTCTCTCCCAACTTTCTTGTAGCCTTCGTTCCTGGACAAACTCTCTTCAAAAAGTCTTCTGTCTTCTCATCCCCAGGTATTGTGATGCCATCATTTGTGGCATTGAAGACTTGAAACCCTAGGCCATTTTTCTTGATCGCCAAATCACAAATTTGGCCCAAATCCCTTGCATCAATATAACTCCAGGCATTTCGTTTCCTACACATAGGATCTTCCATGAAACCTGGAAAGTCTCTTTTATACTCATGTGGTTCAATCACATTCCCAATTCTCAACGCATATATATCTGACTTAAACCGTTTCGCAAAGGTACGAGCAGTCTTCTCGCCACATATCTTGGATAGAGCATAAGAATCTTCGGGCTCAACATCATAGTCTTCCTCCAGAGGAAAGGAATGATAATCGGTATCTCCTTGTGCGAAACATACTCCATACACGGTTTCGGAGCTAGCTATTATGACCTTCTTCACACCAAGTTTGCTGGCTGCTTCAATGACGTTGTATGTGCTACGGGTGTTGGCTTGAAAGAGTTCGCTGTCAGGCACAAGCATGTTCCGAGCATAGGCTGGTGTTGGTTAGAATTATACGGACGATGAGGGGGATGGAGGGCTGTACCAGCGAAATGTATGACCACATCTGGAGGGCCAGGCACCGGTCCTTCATTGTATCCGGACATGTTAAAATGGGATGTGAAGGCATTGAAAACTTGACCTGAATCTGTGAGGTCCGTTTTGAGTGTATATACATCAACAGATGGATCAGGGAACGGAATCAGGTCAAGATTTAAGACCTTGTGTCCTTTGGAGAGTAAATATGGGATAACATGGCGCCCTGCTTTGCCACTACCTCCTGTGAAGACCTATATAGTGTCAATCAACAGTTTAGCGACATCAATATTGGCAACTTACTATCCTCTTGCCCCCCTCGACTGTTGGAATGGTGTTATTAGACATGATCGTTCTTTGATATACTTGTGTAAACTTGAGAGATTCATCTTGAACTGCTACAATATATATTGCAGATGAATTCCAAAACTTCCCTTATCCAGGCCGCTTGATAAGAAATGGTGACGTCAGTAGATGGCATAGTTCATCGGCGCGGGTGAAGACCCGCCGAATGTGGAGAGAATCAAGGGAACCTTGGAATCCCACGATATTCAGGAACGCCTCAAAGCTAGCGAAGCCGATGAAGCATCTAGACCTTCTACCCTCTTTCTCAAGTATTCGATAACGTGTTATGGTCCATGATATGAGGTAGGTAGATCAACGTATGACTACCGTAGGTACCTAGGTAAGATACATTAGCTCGCCAGATCATGTGATGATGGTTGAACTTCACCACGAATCTCTAATGAGTACATCTCTCCGTTTATTATAATCTGATTCGAAGAATCTGATTCTTTAAACAGAGACGACGAGAAGTTCGAAAGCATTCACTCAATCTCGAAACATGCTCATGCGAAGCCATCGAATGGTTGCGTGGCGACTTTCAATTATTGTTGCTCTCGATATCTTACAAAGTATGTACAGTCCGATATCATGTGATCCATACGCTTTCTCGTCTAACCTTATTTACAACAGGTTTGCAGCCTTGTTTGTGAGGAGGTTGCCACTTTTGATGAACAACGTGAAAATTTGTCCAATTCCGAAAAGCCAAACCAAGCTTCTTGCTGCTGCTGCCCCTTGACTCTCATTGTTTATATAGATGAAATTATAAACCGCGCGACTGATTAAATATCCTCCAGTAAGGGTATTCAGTGTTGAGTGGGAAAGCCCTGCGACATTTCCAGCGACCACCGCAGAAGCAAAAAGACCAATATTTTCGTAGCCATTGGCTCCGGCGGCGTGGGCTCGACGAATTCGGTTCTTTTGCTAGGAAGATGTTAGTTCTCTGTTCAACGAGGGAGAAGTATCGGCTAGGGGAACATGCAGCCTTATCGAGCCTTTGATCGGCTTCGAGACTCTTTGGGAAGTCTCTGGGGGAGCGATTGTCAAAGCATTCAGTCGAGACTGCAGCGTACACATGAGGGATGTGAGCCAGGAGCCATGCTGCGGGAACCTGTACAGATGTGAGAAACTGCCATTGATCGAGTTGGAGCTGGTATTCTTACACCGAATAGGGAAAAGTTGCGAGTTGTATCGAAGAGGGCAGACATTTTCTATAGTTTATCTTTGTTTATGGTATGTCAATATGAAGCTGACTCACAATTGTATTATGAAAAGGAGTTCTTAACAATGGCCCGGAGCAATTGCTAGCAGACTATGAGCTCATAAGATCTAAGGGCCAATTCCAAATAGTTCCGTATTCTAGACGTCATTATTGATGATCACTCAAGAGGAGCTAAGGACCAGCCGTTGACCGATCTTAGCGTACTTCGGCACTAGATCTTTAAGCTAAAGGTTAGTCTCCTGGGAAAGGGGTCAACTCTCTCTTAGTGCTACCGAAGCTGATTGAATGAATCCATGCATTCACATTTGGATATTTTGCACACAAAAATGGGAAAGTGTCTCGTTTATTCTCAGTACCCCTGATACTTTGGATTCGTTGTCGACTTGACTAGGCTACTGAACTAACGGCAATCATTTGACTTATTCTGCTGCTTGACTCCTGCTCGCAGCTATAAAGGAAGAATATTTCGCATATTGGGGAGAGAGAAAAATGAATTTTATTACAATGGATTTGGCTACCATTATGCCATCCATACCCCTTAGGGCTCTGAAATTGATCTAATCATATATTATATGCCTATCCAGGCTAGCACCTTCTTCCGAGAGCTATCTGAATCGATAGTAATGTTGAGTGTTGAAGTTACCCCGCTCTATAACGGACCCTGTTCCAGTTCCATCCTCGACCACAGAAACCTATTTTAATCAGCTTACTCAGGTACTAAATATGGAATACAAACCTACAAACAATATTACCACACCCTATGTGTTTCTTTTCAACAAAGGTAGGTGCCTTACACCGTGGACACAGTTTTGTCGTGTGCCTAATCAGATTGGCTGACTTTGAGATACTTGCGTCATTGTAGCTCTGCGGACAGAGCATCCCCCCATGCCACGCTGTCTGATATGAAAAGCACATTTTAAATTTGCATGCATGACAGGCGATTTTGAGGTTCTTGGTGCTATCATTGTAGACTTGACCATCGCCACATTCACTAGGGTTCAAGCACCATCGAAAGTTCGGCAGGTTGCGGATCTCTAGCTTATCGATGTACTTGTTATAACTGTTCTACGGTTAGCTTCCAATATGACTGCTGCTAAGATCCCAAGATTGCATACTTCTCAAGTAGGCTTCCTTTGAGGCACTTCCTGACAATACTTGAATCCAACAGACTTTCACAATTGGAGTATGGACAACGTATGGTGTCCCAGGGGCTGCTCTCTACGTTTGCCACAACAGCTTGTTCCAGACACGACATACACATATGTGCCTTGTGTTCGCATTTGCTTGCAATATCTTGCTGAGGAAAGCTTTCTGGGGGTAAAGCTCGCAAACAAACTTCACAATCCGTGCCCTCTTCTACTCCCGTAAGCTCTCCATCTACGTCTTCATCATGAGGCCCTGCCTTAACAGCAGCTCGAGTGATGGGTATATTGAGACGAATAAGTTGAGCTACAGCATCTCTCACTTTGTCTGTTCGACTTTTCTCAACACGAGCGAGCTTATGTAGGAGACTAATTCGTGGTTCGCGCTGTCTGAAAGTGCTTTGTTGGTAGAATATGGAGAGTATACGTTTTATGAGTGGGATGTTGTAGGCTGAGAGGGGCTGAGAAAAAATGGTTTGAGGGAGAGGAACATCCTTTGCCGATGTGTCTTTTGTAGTTTGGAGAGGCATCTCGTTTCCGTGATATTGACTGTTGTTCTCGTTGTTGAATTGCTTGCAAGTGAGTTGAGTGTTCTGATTGTTCTATGAAGTACACTTTATTTTAAATCGAGAAACTCACGTGTTGTCTGAACGAGGCTGTCGAGGGATCATGGATCATCGATCATCCGCAATCTTCGATTTGACGCCCTCTAGATTGTTCTCCAGCCTGGAGAATAACCCAAAGGCACCAAAGTCATTCATCTGAATCTAGGTCTTGGGATTCGTATCAAGCCTCGGTGATTCTTATGTGTTCTTTCTGTTGTCAACCCGCATGCTATGAAATAGTCGTTGTCGTCGGATCATGCACACCACAAAGTACAGGATGTATCATTTTGATACTTACTTGACCTCTGGTCTCTCGGACTAATATTTACATAAAGCTGCTGATCTTCCGTGGTTTCTGCTGGCACTATCACTGAACCGACCATCTTGCTATTCGGTTAAAATTTGTATTGATTCAAAGCTTACCTACCTATCTCGCAAAAGTGGAATATCATAGTCAGGGATCTATTAATCATCGTAGAACCATATGCAAACAGCCAAAGAATTCCGATGCAGAGACTACCTAGACGTTGACTGTCTGAATTCCTGAATTTTCAAACAAATTCCACAAAGCAAGATACCTACCTAGCTATGGAAGGCAAAGGCAAGGGGAAACCTTATCGATATACGTCGATGGAATATTTCATAAGGCGAGTCACAATCTGGAAGGCCCTGAATCCTGATAGTGGGAATATTGTTATACATCAGATGTCCGAAGTTATTGTACTAGATTACACAAAATGCCCACCTTCTATCCCTCAAATCTATCGCATTGCTCCTAGTAGCAAGCACAGCTATCTTTCTTTACCAAGCCCATCGAGACTTACAGCCAGCCCCCATAAACTCTCTCGTAGACCATCATGGAACATATCCAGGGACACCCATCACTTCGCTTCCAATCTTACTCCAAATATATACCCCTTTCAACCACATCTCCACCACATACGACCATAGAACCGAAGAGAAGTGGCTTGTATTGTATGTTATCGTCTTGGTACAGACACATAGATACAGTATTTATTTGGTAATTTGGGTTGCGCTAGGCAGGGATTGAAAATATAAGGCTCATCTAGAATCTGGATTAGAGCTACGGAAAACACCAGAGCTATTTGATTCGTTCATTCGATGGATTATTCATCAATACCTTATTTGTGTCTAGTTTCCAATCGAATTGCCCCATTTAAAAGCAATCTAATTCAAGCTTAAATTTATTACCCCTACTTTAGTACAGCCCGAATTACCAAATGAATACGCTGTACGCAACAAATGTGTTGAGAGTTTTCGTAACACACCTAACTTACTGTTTCAATTCAATCAATCGATTACATCGACAATTATCAGTTATTTGATACTTGGATATTCTTCTGAAGGCGTCATTAGATCGACTAGTACAATAAGAATGGTTGAAACATCATGGCTAATCACCTGACCTGTAGAGTAGCCTGTGTAATGGAAAAAAGTAAAAATAGTTCAAAATTCCCAGTTCTGACTGGCTCACCGGGATGCTAAACGGAATATCGGCAGTTTATTCGATTGGGTACGGCCTTGGCGTTCCACTGCCATTTGAGACCCTCAGACAGCCCGAGTCAGACTGTCTGCCCTATTGGCCCATGTTGTGGCTGAGGTGGATTAATGTGACGATGGACTGTAGCACAACCCCACAAAGTCGGCTGCGCGGAACGTGGCGGTGTCGGCATGTTGCAGACAACTCATGAATGATGCATGATGGCACAGCATATGATGGCCCCACAGAAGGGAGCTGGGGCAGTATATAAGGAGATGGCTCCATGGAGAAGAATACACTGCGATTTTGCAAATTACACATCCCTAATTAAAACCTTCATAACTCTTTAACTATCAATATGTCTTACAACCAAGGAGGATCCGGTCAACAAGGAGGATATGGCCAGCAAGGTGGTTATGGTCAGCAAGGAGGATATGGCCAACAGCCCCAGGGCGAGGCTAGTGAATACTACAACCAAGGCCAACAGCAGCAACACATGGGCCAGCAGCCATATGGCGGCGGCCAGGGAGGCTATGGTCAGGACCCTTCTCAATATCAGCAGGTAAGTTATTTCCTCGGATTTTGTTGTCTAGACTAACAAATTCAAGTACCCCAGCACAGCAGCACACTCTTCCAACTCAGGACGCAACTCGCACAACCAAGGCTTCCAGAACCAGTACGGCGGTGAGGGTGACCCAGAGGGTGACCGTGGTATCATGGGTGGCATCGCCGGAGGTGCAGCCGGTGCTTATGGTGGACACAAGCTAGGTGGACAAGCAGGTCATGGCGTTGCAGGCACTGTCATAGGTGCCTTGACTGGTGCCTTTGCAGGACACAAGACACAAGACGCAGTAGGTGATTGGAAGGATGAGCACGACGAGAAGAAGAAGTGGGAGAAAGAGCAGGAGGAGCGAATGAAGCGCGAGAAATACAATCAGCAGCACGGCGGCCCACCACCTCAACATCACCGCCGCCGCAGCAGCAGTTGCAGTTCTCGTCGTTCCCGAAGTCGTTCCCGAAGTGGTGATCGTTCCCGAGGTGACCGTTCCCGAGGTGACTTTGGTGGAAACTTCACCACTTCGTCCAACGAAGTCCGCCTCGACACTCACGGTGACTACAACCTGCACGCTCAGTGCCGCCGCACAGATGGCTCCTACCAATCTAGCACCATCAGTCTGAACAAATACATTGAGAACGACAATGGCAGCTTGCGCTGGTCTTCCGGCGGCAGCCACGGCGGCTCGACATACACTGTTCAACAGGGCGACACACTCCGAGCCATCGCCGGCCGCTTTTCCCACTGCTCGTATGAGGAGCTTGCTAGACACAACAACATCACTAACCCCGACCAAATCTGGCCCGGTCAGAACTTACAGGTTCCTGGCGGCGGCGGCCATGGCGGCGGTAACTTCGGAGCGTCAGCGAGAAATGTGAGATTGGCGCGCGGTGGACAAGAGCTCGAGGCTGAGCTTGCTCCATCGTGGCACACCAGTACTCTGAACTTGGATGAGAGAATTGGAAACAACAATGGGTGCTTGCAATTTGTCTAGACTGATATGCCAGGATAGTTGACAGGTCGAGTGAAATGTTGGATGTTGTATCAAAAGCCTCAATTACTATATTCATTACCTAACTCCATATTGCAAATTGTGATCTAAAGTTATGTGACCATTTTACGTGCTCTGCGACATGAGTTTTTGACAAGCTGGTGACTGAAAAATATATCACAAACGCCCAACCTATGACCCTCTCATATTACATCGTAAATCCCCCCCAACAACGAGATACCACTTACAAAACAAAGTATCGCCAATTCCTCACCTCTAACAATAGTTTCCCAGCAGCCGAGAATCAGAAAACTGCATCCCACAAAGACCATGAAGTGACGATATAACAACGCCATCTCCAAGGAGCCCAATATCTAACCACGTGATCCATCTCGATACCTCAAACACGGTTGAAGATGACGGATGGTAGATTGTGGAAACTTGGACCCATCCGCTCTCATACATTTGTTTCAGATCTGTAGATTAATAGTTGCGTACACAGGTGATTAATGGGCGAATCTTCACTGTTGTATGGATTTTTTTTTCTTTTGCTTGATGAGATGAGATAGGATGCGAGGGGTCGAGTGGATGATGTGAAGGAAGGTAGGTGGTAATGATGATAGGGGCGGAAGAAGCAAGACGAGATAGTTTGTTAGTACATGTTTTTCAGCTCGGGATAGAATGAATGCTATAGTTTTGTGCTTAAGCTATGAACGGTAGTCAACACGAAATGATGCGTGAGGTAGTTTGAAGGGATGCGAGAGCCCAACAGTCCGTTGAAAGCAAATGTATTAGACGAGTTCATATGTTTACTGGACCACATAAGCGAAGCCTTCACATCACATCACAATCCTGAAACCAAAAAAACCGAAAGTAGGAACGATTTTATATTTAACAAAATGATACTACATGCATGCAATGCACCGAAACCTTAACCATTAGATATCAACACCCCATCGCATATAAATCTTACAACTGTTCATTAACAAACAAACCTGCCATTCCCTGTCCAGTACCAATACACATGCTAGTCAACAAAATCTTCTTCTTCTGTCTCCTGCACTCACTCAACCCGGTAACGATTTGTCTAGCACCAGTTGCACCCAATGGATGGCCAAGTGCAATAGCACCACCTCTAATGTTCATCTTCTCTTGAGGAATCTTGAGGACATCTTTGCAGTATACGGCCATAGAAGCGAATGCTTCGTTAAGCTCGATGACATCACAATCGTCAATAGTGAGGTTGTATTTGGTAAGGAGTTTAGGGATAGCGACGGATGGGCCAATACCCATAATACGTGGAGCGAGACCTGCTACGGTGGCTCCAACAAATTTGGCGAGAATTGGTTGGCCGAGCTCGATGGCGCGGGAACGCTTCATAAGGATAACAGCGGCGGCTGTGAATTTGTGTTAGCATATATACTGGTAAAGCGACTTATGAAATATGTTACGTACCACCGTCAGTGACTTGACTAGAGTTTCCACCAGTAGATCTATCACCATATGCTGGGAAAGCTGGTCTGATCTTGTTCAAGCTCTCGAAGGTAGTTCCATATCTTGGACCCTCATCTTTTGTCAAAGTAACCTTCTTGACTTCTCCAGTCTTTGGGTCCTTAACTTCGGCAACAATTGGTACGATCTCATCATCGAACCATCCAGCCTTTTGAGCACGCTCTGCACGCTGATAACTCTCTGCTGCATATCTGTCTTGTTGTTCACGAGTAATGTTGAAGTCCTTTCCTACATTCTCAGATGTTTGTCCCATAGGTTGCAGACAATCGGCAGCATCTTGGCACTTGAGAATATCAGGGTGGAAACCACCATCAAGTTTATCACCTCCAATCGACATCATCTCTGCACCCATGGCAATACCAATATCAATGCTACCTTCAGCAATTTGGTTGGCGATATCTTGGGTGGCCTTGAGACCTGAGGAGCAGAATCGGTTTACAATAGAGGCTGCGGCGGTATTGGGGAATCCTGCTGCCAAGGCGGCGGCACGAAGCTTGTATGCGGCATTGCTATCGCTGACCTGTCATATCATTATTAGTTGTCGCCTCTGCAAGAGGAATCTCTATAAGTGCTTACATTTCCACAGCAAATATCTTCAACGAGAGCTGGATCGAGGTTGGACTTTTCTCTGACTTTCTGGAGAAGGGCATAGATAAGATAGTCAAGCTTTGCATCCTTGAATCCTCCCTTGAATGCCTTTGCTAATGGTGTGCGAACTGCAAGTGTGATAACAACATCGTCGGCATTTTTCGAGGTACTATTTACAAAATTGTTATTAGCATGTGTTTAGGGATGAAGGGGCTGGAATGTTTACTTACATCGCAGACAATCCTGATGTACCAGGAGTCAAATGCTTAACGATTGAGCTGATTCTTTCAACGGCCATTTTGATTTATTGATATATAGAATTCTTTTGAAGATTGATTGAATGAAAAAGGAGAGATAGAAGGGGTATTGATATTGTTTTTGTAAGGAATCCGGGGAGAACGGCGATTCTGTGAATACCGAGATGAAGATACCTCGGCTCGGAATTCTTATAGGCACTTGCCGAGCCTACCCAGCCTGTATTTGTCATCAATTAATTGAAACTAGGTATCGGGACTGATGAGGATATACTATTAGATTTTTCAAAATTGACAGAAAGATTATCTACTATTCAATACACTCTTCCCACCTTTTGAAATTCATAACCTGCCGTCACATCATGGTCGAATTCAAGCTTCCATTGAAATTTTACAAAAATAACCTATACACAATTCATTTTAGCGACGATTTCAGATGAACATAAACCTAAGGGCCAGCATTTTTACAAGTTAATTCAGGGATGGATGCCAACTTCGTACAGACATTTGAGGTTCAAGCATACAGACTGCCTTGCTTATAAAGAGTAGAATGCCTCATATTCATGCCTGGCGCTGCGATATGCAACAAAAGCATCTCTTTGACTAGAACTGGATTGTCTCAGGAGACATTTGCCTAAGGTCTCTGTCTGCCTGACATTCAGACACAAGAATTTTCTCGGAGTTTATCAATGCCCGCAGGATTATCAGTAGCAAACATTCACAAAGTCGCAGCACGTTGGAAAAACAGCACAGCAAGAATCTTCATTGTATTGACTCTCACCATATCTATAACATATCACCCCAGTACCTTATCCCAATCATACCTTCTTCTTCAACATAGCCTTAGCATGACCCGTCCCAAGTGTAGCATACTCCGGAGTCTTGTAATAGATAGTATTGACATCACCAAAGACTTCCGCTGGCACACTCGTTCCATTAGGACCAAATTGCCAGATCTGGTCTGCAGCTATTCCAGATTTAAGTACCGTTGCTTGCCTATGAGAAAAAGTTTGTCAGCCATTGTTTCTTTCAACCCACTTCCCGTGCTCTGGTTCAAAATGGAATAGGGAAGTAACATAGGAACATACCAAGGTCCCTCAGTCTCTGTATGATTATACGGGAACGGCGTCCCATACTCTTCCAAGATGACCGGTTTTCCAACCGCTTTTCCAGCCTTGTCATGTTGTTCAATCCACTCATTTCCCCATGTGTAATTGTATCCCCAACTATTTGGATATAAATGGAATACTCCATAATCCAATGTTTTGATCTTCAAATTCGCGACCCAATCAATACCTTCTCCACCTCCATACGCATAACTTCCATCACCGATTCCATCAGCGGGTGCAAACCATCCCTCATCACCCAATGTAACCATATGATTTGAATCGAGGGATTTGATGTAGCTTGATATATCTGAAGCCCATTTGGTAAGGACAGATGTTTCGCAACCATTGCAGCGCGGTTCATTGCCGAGTTCCCAAGCAAAGATGGCAGTGCTAGAGCGGTAACGAGTGACGATTGTTTTGACGTAGTTCTTATAAACCTTTTGGCAAGTTGCATCGGTGTAGAAGGATGTTGACGAACAATTGAAAGCATTAGTATAGGCAGCGATTCCACCGTAATCACCCCAGTTGTTAACAAAGTTCAGTACCAGCTTCAGGCCATACTTAGAAGCTGCATGGACCACATAGTCTAGTCGCTGAAGGCCATCGGCATCATAATTTATATATGCTCCTGTAGAGTTGAGGATCTGAAAGTAGACAAGATTTGGATCCGTGTTGGTGGAAGGTGGAGGAGCATTTGCGTCGCCAAAGCCCCATACTCGTACAATTTTATAGCCTGTAGCGGCCATTTGTGAGAATGAGAGGTCTACATCGCTGTTGGATGAAAGATGTGCAAGCCACCAAGCATTTGTGCCTGCAAAATATTGGACTTTCCCATCGATGTTGAAGAGACGACCAGCTACTTTAGCATTACTGCCGCTGGAGGAAAATGGATAGAGTGATTTGGGTTGTGCATTTAAGGATTCTGAGGAGATTAGGGGAAGGGCAGTCGCCAAAGGGAGGAGGGAAACAAGAGCTGCGAAAAAAGACTTCATCCTGAAGACCGAAAAGCTTTCCTTGAACAACGATACTCACAATTGAGGAGTTTCCAGGCTCTTTTGAAGTAATGAGAAATTTACTTACCCCTCAGAATCATCTACAAGGGCTCCTCAATCATCTTGGCATGCAGTTGGACAAACCTTTTTCCAGAATGATTGACGCATGTCGTCTGGAGAAGATCCAGGATCTTGGGTCATGAGCAAATAACAAGAGCCTTTTCACTTGGCTAATCCAAAGAGTATCTAAGGAACGGTATAAAAAAGTAAAAATTGTGCCTCCCACTTTAGCCGAAGCGGAAAGTGTGCCTCCGCATTTTAAGAGGCAAAAAATCGTCCAATTATGTGGATGCCACTGCAGAAGCTAGACTCGGAGGACAACTCCAGCGAAGTCACCCCCTTGAAATTCCGATGCAAAGATGCATGGGAGTTTAAGCTCACGATGTGGAACTGAGTAAAGAGGGGTATCGGATATTACTCGCTCAATCATTTTTCCGGTGGAGATGGTAAAAGTACCCCGGATAATCGGTTGTACATCCGAACAGAACATATTGTATAGTATTTTAACTTACATGAGTCCTTCTGAACGAGCTGAATTATAGAAATGATTCTCAGTTGTCCAATATGCAGGCATTTACACTATTGCGTTACGCCATTAAAGTCTGTTTTTGATGAACCAAGACATTCATTCATCTCTCGAGATGTATCGCATAGTAGTACTACTACTTGATAGTATATATACGCTATCAGCTTGCGGAGATTTCAGAAAGCACTCGAATTGTATCTTGAGCAGAAAACAAATATTTGCAAGGTTTCAAGGAAAGAGCGCAATATACTATCAAACTTCTTTTCCGTCAACAAATAGGAGAAATCGACCTACCACATAGCTTCGGGAACGTTCACATACTTTAAGCAGCATTAGCATCTTCAGGTACGATTATAAAATTCATTGTGAGACCAACCCTTTACATTCCTCTGAATCCATCTTCCATCAGATCAATCCACCGTTAACGCCCTTCTTTATACCCACGGAATGATCACACTCAGGGGCCGCAAATACATTCTTGCCACAATGCCGTCGTAATGAGCATCTCAGTATCGGTATCTAGTCGAGTAATCTGCCACAAAGTTAGCCTTCGTCCTTAATCTCATACGCTTACTCCCTTGAATCTAAGCAGAAGTTAAGAAGGATAAATGCCACATACCCTTGGGACTAACAACCAAACCTCGACCCTTCTTAGCACCCTTATAAATTGTCTCGATAATATCAATCATCTCCTGCTTATCCTCCAGCACCCAATTCAGCTTATTATTATTACCCGTTCCAAAATCGCACATCATATGTTTATTTCGAAAGAAGAACATGGTCGTGACCGGATCATATAATTCGTACATAGTTTTGAAATCAGGGACTTGATCGATGTCGCAAACGTAGATGACAGCGAAGTTTTTAACTAATTCAGCAACCTCTGTTTCACATTCGTTAGCTCATAGTCTGGCAAGAGATATCAAATACAGAGAAGATATAGCACATACTGTAAAGCACTTCATCCTGTCGCATACAATCTGGGTCGACATCGCGTCCGAAGCGGATCACTACCAGTCTCTCTTCCTCTGACATGATAGCCTGGTCGACATGCCAGCCAGTGACGAGATGAGGAAGAACAACGGAACCCATGGTGAAAGATTTGTAGAAGCTTTATATCTGGAGATGTCGATAAAGATTTGTAGTGTTGATACGAAGATAAAGTTGATAATACACCAGATGGAAACCAAAAAGAACTGATGGCGGGGAGGATCGCGCTAAGCCTTAAATGCACGATCTGTCACGTGATATGAGACTTCCAATAAATCTCACTGCATGTTTTGGCTCCTTCCTTAAAGAATGCAATAGTATACTGATATCTATTTTCGTCAAGTAGCAAGTAGCTACGATATACATATCTATCACATACTTTAATCATTATTGAACTCGCGGTGCTCTTTCCGAATGTATTAGTGATTCTTCACTCCCTCATGTGAGAATGCGCCCTGCATATGACAAATCGAAGCTCCTATGATAGCTTTTGGAAATGCGGGGTATATAAGCTTCAAACTTTAGAGATTACTCTTCATTTTCGTTAACAGCCCTACAATAACTTAAGTCCCAAGGAAACTTAACATTACCCAGTCCCAAGCACACAAACATGTCTCAAACCGGTACTCAAACGGCCAGCTCGGAACTCACTCTCTATGATCTAGCCAGCCAAGATCACTGTGCAAGTTGGTCACACAATGCGTTGAAAAGTACGTGAAACAACCTGTCTCTAGCATTGCTTTTAAGCTAATATCTCTAAGCACGTCTACTTCTAAATTACAAAAAGATACCATACAAAACAACATGGTTTGAATATCCAGACATAGAACCAACCTTCAAATCTCTGTTCGTAGTTCCCGCACCTCTCTCCTACCATGCTATTAATCACTCATTCCATACAGCCAAGTCCAGCCAAACACCTCCGGTATCCAATACACAATCCCCACAATCCAAATACCAGAAGTAGGCTATGTCCAAGATTCCAGCACCATTGCTACACTCCTAGAACAGCGCTACGCTACCCCATCTCTTAAAATCGAGACTCCTGAACTCTCTCAAGTTGAAGATTTGATTCCCAAGCTTCAACTCTCAATTCGTCCACTCTGGCTGCCACTCCTTGCTAAGGGACTTTTAAATGACGCTTCACGTGCCTATTTTGAAGAGACCCGAAAGGAAAGAGTCGGTATGGATATATACGAGTATGGCGAAAAAGAAGGCAAAGAGAAGTGCTGGGAAGATGCTGAACCGGGCGTTCGCGAATTAGGGAAGTTGCTGAAAGCTAAGGGTGGTCCATTTATCGAGGGAGAGACACGTGAGTTATATTTGGAATACTGGATTTATGAAAAGAAGCTAAAAAAGATAACGTGATAGCGACCTATGCAGACTTCTTCATTGTTGCTACTCTGCAGATGATCAACAGGATCGATGCAAGAATCTTCGCCCGGTTAGTAGAAATGGAGGGCTCTTTGGGAAAGGTACATGCGGCCTGTAAACCATGGTTGAAACGGGATGATTATTGAGAAATCTATGCTCGGGATTCAATTCTATGAAGCATATCAATACTCGTAGTTTTGCAATTCGCAATTAGATTATCCAGCAATTCATGCAACGTTTTCAGATACCATGCGCTAATCTATGATCTTACTTCTTGCGTGAATAGCTGCAAATCCTGACTCATATGTGTGAATTCTCCAAAATTCATTCTCAAGAGGGTTCGGTTCAAGGATTTACCTTTCTACATCTTACTTCGATGTACTGTCTGTCCGTACAAACATTCAGTTCAAATGGTAGAAGCACAAGACCTCTGTCATAATCTACAGGACTTTGTGTGGATGTGTTGAATTTGTCCATCTCAAGTTCCAACCCATCAAATCATCAAAATCCATCTCAAATTTAAGAGCTGCCGAATATTTTCCATGGCAATCTGAATACAAAAACCGCAGTGGGCGACAAAGTCGCCATGCCAATAGTGTTACTCCTTCGAGAATCGCCCTACTTACACACGGGTTCCAATGGCTAACTACACGAGCTTTCTTTACAAGAATTCCAATTTCGCATCTCGCAGTTTGGACCATTCGTCCTTGATAGTTTGACAGTTGACAATCTATAGCATTCATAAACATATCACAAGCGGCACACCTAAGGTCTCTAAAGTCTAGAATACAAATTCAAATATTCCATGACCTTCTTTTTCAGTCCTTTTTGTAGCTTCCGATCACCCTTTCAAGATATTCTTATATCTCCATATATCGCTCGTATTAAATGAAGCTATCTATAAATTAGATGTACTTCGATCCCGATCTCGACCTCAAATTCCCAATTCGACATTCATACTAAAACTGGCCATGAAGGTGCCAATAAATAGCACAAGACAGCTGCTCTGTGCTGCAATACCGTAATCGCCACACTTCTCACACGATCTGGAGGACTAGGTCAAACTCACGATATCAATTTGCATGGCGACCGGCATTCGCTACCCCGAAAGTGATGAGTATAGTGAGTCCCCTCAGGTAGATGCTTTGGTATTGACCAAGTATGTGAGTTGACTACCATATTCTCTTCAAATATTTTAACAATCATCTAGTTCCAACGAGTTTCGAACTAAAGAGAGGTCCAGTGTACAGAAATCCTTAGCTCAGACTACAGGTCATATCACTGAGCCCCGAAAGCCCCGGGCATAGTATGAGTAGGACATTTTGCTTCCTCCTCGGCTAAGCGTAACTGTCTGAGACGATGTCTTTCCTCCTTTGGGATGTACCGTGGGAAATCTAGCGGCGCCAAACCCTCGTCTTCCCATGCCACGCGAAGGTAGTCTTCGCATTTAATTTGACAAACAAAACGATAAGGAAAAGAATCTATCAAGCCGCTGTCAGTATAACATTCTGTGTCTATACATGTGAATTTGGAGATCCAATTCATTTGATTATTGAAGATAATCTGGCCAGGTATGTTGTCAAATTGAACGTTCAAGCCACTTGAGCTCTCGTTTTGTTCCAAAGCCCCCCAGCATTGAAGTGTCGACTTCTATCGTCCAGATTACTCGAGATTCTAGGAAGACTCACCGGAACTCGTTTCTGAAGCATCCTTATCAGTGCGATCGATGGTATCAGCACCTTTCTCTCCCGCCAGCAACAAATCGTTGTTGATAATTGCCACGTGATTTTTTCCTGTTCTAATTAATCGGAGTATGCGTCGCCATTCAAGGTCTACTTTCTGATATTCCCCTGAATTCCCATAGTTTCGACATCTCTCGCACATACGGTAGCCATGTGAATGGGATGGCTCAGGAAGCACAATGTATGTAAAGTCTTGGTAAAACAATTCGACCAGCGTTTGTTGGGTCCATCCAACTGATTTTAATCCTCCTGTTTCCAATTCGCGAGCAACGAAAGATGGTATATCGAATCCAAGCTCTTTCAAAAGTCTTCGCCATACCAGGAACCCTTCCAGATTATACATTGCTAATGATGTAGGTGTTTCTTTTCTGTAACATTGTGAACTTGTGGGATCGACGTAAAGATGAAGATCAGTCGTTGTACTTTTTTCAATAATGACCTTCATTGTGAGAGGCTCTCGTATCATGAGGAGCCTCCTAATGGCACTCTGAAGAATATTCGAAATTTCGTCATTGTAGAGCTTCCCAGGAATGAAGCGCAAAGGCCATTGCAATGCTGGACCTTCATTTCCAAACAACAATAATTCTCTGAATAGGCCACTGAAATTATACTTGGTGCGGTGAAAAAAGGACGCCAGATACTGTAAGATCAGCAGTGTCGACTCATACCTGGCTGAGGACTCCAGATTCATGACCTTGTTTTGTCTATAAAATAGAAGCAGCCTTCCACACCAAAAATAATTAATATCATCCTCACAATCGTAGCGAGCCAACAAATCTGCCAATTCTAATTTTAATTTTACATCTACACTGGTACCATGATAGAGGTTCTGGATTGGTTTCCTATCAAATGGTGTTAGCCTCAAGTGCTTTGTGTCATTCAAAAAGAAGTTGATGATCATAAATAAGTCAAAACCTCTGCTGGGTTGAACGTCTCGGGCTATCTATCCCCAAAGAACTGGATTTCTCGTACGGAATGAATGCCATAGAAGGATTGAGTATCACAAAAGCGATGGATATTTCAGATGGGTCAAGCTTTCGAGGTGAATTCAGTATCCCAAGCGGATTGAGAAACCCGTTTTATCAAACGGTAACCTGAAGTGTCAAACGAAAAAATAGTAAATCGACAATTACCTTCCATGTACCCAGTCCATTGCCTCTGCGTCTGCACCCTCCAAGAGTAACAGTGCACATATGTCGAATTGGTGATGAAGAACGGCATGCTAAAAAAAGTTAATTATGATAGAGCGGGCCAACATAGGCAATCTTACCCATAGAGGTGTTCTTCCTAAGGGGTCTCTATCATGAGGCGACGCGTCTCCTCGACTCAATAATGTTCTTATCCCATCGAGATTCCCACTGCGGCAAAATTCAAAGATTAAAGCACTCTCTGGTACAGCGCGAAAGGGTTGAAATGAGTACTGCCATCCTCTTGATGCTAAGACAGATAGTTTGACGCCATAAGCTATGCCAATCTTGGTAAGCCACTTTGAAGGGTACACGATTAGTTGAGATTCTGCTTCGATGCTGTCCCTGGTCCCCAATGGATGAACAATCTGCTCCTCAACCCGTCGAGTTACAGTCCATATATCTGAAAAGGGACTTGTAACTTTGCGCCCTTTGCTTCCATAGACACTCCGTTTACGCGACTCGATGGCAACTCGAGGGATATCTGCGTACATAGATGGCGATTGATCATGCTTTTCACCATTACCAAGCAGAGTAAGGTGTTTACCCGCTGTTTCGGGGCAGAATTGCGCTAGATTTTCATCATGGCATCCGGCCGAGAGACTCAACGGACTCTGCTTCTCTGTTAAAATCTTTGCTAGCTGCTGTTCAGTTATTTGCATCCTTCCAGATGTCTGAGAGCTCACTTCAGAGCTCTGCTGAAAAATTTGGTAAATGTTAGTTATCGAAGGTGGCCGCGCTCTACCGAATATCAAGTTAGCATCCATCGACATATATCTATCTGAAATTCTTACAAAATGCTATTGACTTGAATGTGCATTATGTTTGCCCTCGCTTCCGAGATGGACTTTTGTAAAGAGTCTATTTCAGATTTTTGTAACACAATATTCCAAGCAGCCCATTTCCGCTTTCGTAATTTTGAAGAATTGAGGTTCCATCTCGTGTTTTCTACTTTTGAATGAAGTTTGAGAATCTTGGAGCGACAGTCTTTCAAGGCTTCATCGAGTATATCAGAAGACGAGTGGAGTTGCGCTGATTCGTGGCTTTGTGTCAAGATCTTGGAAAGAAGTCCAAGTTCTCGAAAGATACTCGCAATGTTATCCGGAGCATCTTCGACCGCTTTCCAAAAGTCGACTAACTTATGAATAGTCTCTGCAAGCTGGACAGCAACAGACACAACAGCAAATACCGCGGAAGCACTAGAAAGACCATCCATGACGAATGATGTTGCTAGGAAGTAGTGGGAAGAACGAACTACATTCAAATAGGACGACTGTGCGAAAAGCCTTATATAAGGCACACACATTGTATACCCAGTCGAGACAATTGGCACTGCCTCCATAGCCTGACAAAGGATTAAATTCGAAATTCGCCCTCCTCATGCAGCTGAAACGCGCATCCTTTGCTGACATCGAATCATTTTATTCGATGTGGTAGGATGCAGAAGCGAAGATGCATGACAGGGTTGCCGACACGATAGATCCACAGGCCCCTGGAAATTACGCGCCTACAACGTCAGCCGGTAAAAACGCAGAATCGAGATAATCAATTGATTGTTAAACAAAAAGTTGAACTTTGAAGCATAAGTGATGAATTTAAGGTCGATATAGATAGAGATTTCGAAAAGTGCTGAACCCAGAAAAAGGTCCAATTTTTCATTTGGATCGCGATGTTGAGAATCATTTGGAAAGCTTTGGAAAACCATTGATGGAATGCACCTGGAGAAACCATCGCAATACAACCTGAGCCCTCAGCTGCATTCTTGTGTTTTCTTCGTGCGTTAGATCCCTTCTCAAGCTGTGAGGCTGGGAATGTGACTCTTTTTGACGACGAGAAAATTGCTGAGTGTTATGTGTATTGCCCAAATAGAACCCACTGCGAGATGGACAATGTGAATCGTACACCAGAGCGAAATTTCAAGTCTGAGCGATCATTCGATCACCAAATACAAATGTGAACATCAAGGCATTCTGGAGTGAAAGCCCCAGGCATCGTATGATTAAGATACTTTGTCTCTTCCTCTGCTAAGCGTAAGTAGTGGCGGCGTGGTCTTCCCCCCTCAGAAACATATATCGGAAACACTGGTAAGTCTTCTAAATCGTTTTCGAATACATCGTGAACAGATACGCCATCTTTGCATTTATCAGAGCATACAAAGCGATAAGGTAATGGTGGCCATATCTTCTGTTGGCTGTTTGGAAGTGTGTTTCCACTTTCGTCAACAATTACGGTCCAGGTTGAGCCATCCTCTGCAGCTTTTGTATGCGAGGAAGAGGGCGTATAAGCAGGACCAGTTCTGATTTCTCGAAGCTGCCTCCTAAACTCAAGATCCATCTTGAGACGCATCATGCCAATAACGATATTGAGATGACCGCATCTGTCACATTGAGGAAATCCATTAAAGGCTCGCTTTCCATTGTAGCCTGGCGTGTCGAAGTGATATTGGAACAAAGCTTTCAGTGTTGCTTTGGTCCAACCCGTGGAGGTCAAAATCTTAGCGTCGAGCTCCCGCTCGATGAACACATTCATGTCTTGTTTCGTTTCTTGAAGGAGCTTCCGCCATGAAGTGAGCATTTCCTGGTCATACATAGCAAGAACTGTTAGGGTTTGCGGCTGGTATCGGCCCCAAGACCCGTAACCGGGGCAAATATGTAAGTTGTTTGTTCTCTCCATGACCATTTTCACAGAGAGCTGATCTCTGTGAAGGAATCGGGCACCAATTATATAGTGAAGTAAAGAATAAGAGCTGATGCTGCCATTCACTATTTCGAAAGCTCCTTTGACTCTGCTTACCAACCAATGTATGAGCTTCCCTTGGTGACCCTCTGATACCATGCCTCGAAGATACTCGAATTGAGCTGTGTTACCTGTGCGTACAGATGGTATTAGGGCTTTAAATATACATAACATGCTGTCGGAGACTTCTTCTTGTGTCATATAGAGCCGTTTGCTTGGATTGTAGAAGATGGACAATCTACCAATAGTACCATATATACTATTCCTGTCCTTGTAGTAAACGTACAAAGTCTTGATCGCGGCCATTTTCAGCCGAGCATCAAGCAAAACAGTGTTTCACCATATCTCGAAATCAGCAGTATCCTTGGCTCCAGCGGCAATCCAAAATCTCGCGACATCGATTTGACCATGGTAGACAGAAGTATGAATCTTCAAGTGGCATCTAAGATGAAGCTATAGGGACATCAGAGAATGTACCCTCACTGGCGATTCACCACGATAATTTTCGCATTCGAGAGAAGCATCGCCACGACCCAGAAGAATTTTGACTCCGGCGGAATTATTTTGTCGACACGGATCGAAGATCAACGCATCTTTAGGAATAGCACTAGATGGGATAAGTGTAGAAATCCAGCCGTTATCAATAGTTTCCGGCAGACATATCCTCACACTTGTACTAGGGTAATGTGGCCATTCCGCTGGTTAGAAGACTATGCCAATGATTGTTTCTACGATCTCTTGAGGTCTCGATTAATCTGCACTTGTGGTTTTTGTCGGGGAGGAGCAGACTCGAACTGCGAATAGTGATGTTTTGGCCACCTGTCTCCTGCCTTGGTATAAATCTAGTAAGCTGATATCTCAGATATTTCCTCCTCTAAAGAGAATTAACAAATCATATAAGAGAAGCCACGATTTAGATCTGCCCATGGATCTGGGATTTTGAGGATATTGTAGGATCAAAACAAACTCCTAAGCAGTGCTTATATTTCCCAACGATTATTCTTACTGTCAGAGAGCCATTCATACTAGATCACTATATAGCTTTTCGTTTGCCACTTGAAGCACATTTGACGGCCTGTATTGTCTCTCTATTTGACAAATGTGGAAGAATTGAGATCGTTTGTCCCTTGAACGGATATCGGTGCAATAACTTACCGAACAGTATCCTGCTGAAACTTCTGTACAGCGATCCAAGAATTCCCTACAGAAGTACGTTTTTCTTCATATATGTATATATGTATAGTTTATCATAGTAGCCTTGAGTACACGCCACTTTGATATGAGAAAAGAGGATGATGCAAATGCAACAATTGCTGGTGATAATTCTAAAAGAAGAATCCCAGTGCTGTTGTGACATTCACTGAAGATCCGCTTGGAAACCATATCATATGAGCTGTGTTGAGCAAACATTTTCTGCTTCTTGAGTGGAAAGGCTGACAGAAGTTCCAGATCAGTAAAACCCTCAGGAAATTATTCTGGGATATCTTCGATGGCCTTCCAAAACTTCACTTAGCTTTTGAATCTTTGGCTAATTGTACCATATGGGATATAACAGCGAAGGCAGCTGAAGCGCTGGACAGAGCTTCCATATCTAGTAAAACGAAACTATAAAGAGCAAAACGGTAAGATGAGTGTGAGAATGCGAGATCTTATTTGAATTGCTTCAAGCGCCCAGCGCCTATTCAGACGCATGGAATTTATCCACGTCACCGAAGTTTTACCACACCACGAATATTGATTGAATCCAAGTCAATGGTAATTGTTTCAGTTGCCAAAGAAGGCAGATTTTGGATTGTACCCTTAAAAGAGTTCTGTTGCCATTTAACACCATCATACACTCAAAGCCATTCCATAATTTCCTTACTTGTTTGGCCTTCCCAGACCTTTAAGTCGTAAATAGACATCACAGCCCCATCCGTAAAGTGACTGGATTTCAATGCCACCCCCAAAGTATTCAGCGTATGCTCTTCCAAGGGGCAATCCATATCCAAGACCGGCAATAGAGCTAGTCTCACCCCCAGCGCCTGACAGAACATTCAGTGCATCCATATTACTATTGTTGTGAGTTTGTCCGGGCAATTCATCATCGTCCGAGAAGGTTGTAAATGAGTATGACCAAACATTTGGTAGAACTTCTGGACTAATACCACCTCCTCGGTCCCGGATACGAATCGTCACACCGGGCGCCGGAGTTTCAAAAGGCTGGATCGGAGGATTGTCATCTAAAATTATACCGTCGTTGGTTTTGCCAATTGTGCTATTGGCTATTCTGGTCGAGAGCTCAGGTTCCGCAGCAATCGTTATGACCACTGGCTCAGAGGACCTGCCAGATTCAACAGTCGCACGAAAGGCGTTTTTGAGAAGCTCCGTAATGATGTATTCTAAATGCACCGGTACGAACGCGAACGTTGTATCTGGTTCCCCATCGATAATCCAGCTAGGCCGAACACCGTATTTTAACTCGCAAATTTCCGAGACAAAATTTCCACATGAATTTATGATTGATGCTGGGTCCAAAGCTGTATCTATAACTCCATTGTAAGATGAAAGTTCGATTGAAGGTTCCGGGCGATTCTGGGCCTGATGCGGTTGTGATGAGAGATGGAGAGCGATATGTTGTTCTGCTACGAGGCGCGTACCTATTCGGGCACGAAGATGTTCATCCAAAAACCGTGTAACTTCGGTCGGACTGATATACTTCCTGCATTCGAGAAACCCTCTAGCAAGCGTGGGTATCGTGTGGGCATGTGTTTCGACAAGATCTGCTAGTACTTCAGTGAAACGTATTTCATCCTCCAATGTTGAGATGGTCTTGTGTGGCAGTAGCGTAGAAAGTGAATGAAGGTAGTTATTGTAGATTTTTGAGATATTTGGATTTGATACCACTATGAAGGGTAAGTTTCGCAGAGCTTGTATTCGATGTGCAAGACGAATGGGTAAGAGGTCAAGGGTGAAATTCGCAGATGAAAAGAGTGCCTCCGTCGATAATGGTGGACGGCCATGTCTTACGAATAGATTTAGTGAGTGTAATCATCATGTGGAATGAAGCAAGATGATACTAACTTTACCAAATCTGCCAACCTCAATTTATGTAGAGGTTTGCTGGCGAGGTTCGCTATCTCACTGTCTGCGATGGCTGTTGAACTTGGAGGATGCGACCATTTGTGAGCGGACGGTGAAGGATATCGACCAGAACTGTTATATCGAGGAACGGGCGTTGAAACAATGCCACGAGAACTCGTTTTAGAGTGAGAACGAATGGTTCGATGAACACATTTCATCGTTGGTATAGATTGTTAATTTTTGAAGTCAAATGATGTTCAATAATTATTGTCCGGCAGTTGCATCAAGAAATCTTGAAAGATCTAACAAGGTCGCTATATAGATATCGCTACAGGATTGAGGGTTCTTATTAGTAAATCGTTCACAACTCATCACTCAATTATTTATCGTTCATTCTTTATCGTTCAAATTCAATATTCACTCTGGAAAATAAAATATTGAAGGGATCAAATTCATTTCAATCGTGAAGTTTAATTATAACCTGCTTACTCCGAACTGGGATGCTGAAACCCGTAGTCCTCCTGTCATATATGCCCATATCCTGCCCTTCACCATCTAACACGTCTATTTGTTCGCAAATACTGCTCCAGATGCAGACTCGTGGGTGATAGCATCGACGTCAGCGAGAGAATGGACAGTACCGGGCTTAAAAGCAACTCTTTTATGTTATTAGACACTTTCATCTCAAGTCAGACGGCGGGAATATACTTACGAGAAGCCTGGGTAAAGGGATGCAGTGTCGTAAATGAAGCCCCCAATCTCTTCGGCATGCTTCCTGGCCCTGTTGAGGGCCGTTAGCTTTATGCATACCCAAGGGCTGGATGAAAATGCTTACTCCTCGACCTGCTTCTTTTGGTCTTCCTTTGGAATCTTCTCGCCTTCTCTCTCTCCGTTGACAGTCTCATGGGCAGCAACCTTGCACGGATTGTTAGTGGTATCATTTCACCTGAGATGTTCACATCATACCAAGAGCTGTTCTCCCCCTTCGTACTCAGCTGGGATTTTCTTTGCTTCACCCATTTTAATGCTCGGGAGGGTATATGTGGTTGTTCGGAGGTGGGAATTTGATTTCAATAGTTATTGGTATTCGTAGCTAGGCAGTGTATGAAGGATGGAATCAGAGATCTGGTGTGAATGACGAGACTTTATATCAACAGCTACTGCCGCGCCTTGCCTTCTAGCTCACATTTTTCGGTAGACCCCGCGACCTTGTGACATCTGAACTCATACGTCATCTTTTGGGCTGACACGTCTACGGTTATGGAGGGAACAAGCTTTGGAGGGCGGCCCACAAGATTATCATGAGGCATGTGGCAAGCCGCGCGGGGCGACATAGTTATGGGAGTAGATTGGCTCTTTTGACTGATGGGGGAACCTGGTGAACGCAGGCTTCAGACAACTTTTTAAGACTTTACACTTTTTGGTGTTACTTGCATGAGATTCTCCATCAGGTGTCATTGCATATCTTCAGCCGTAAAGTTGGTCCAATAGCCAATAGCCAATAGCCGGCTAACGTCTAAACTCACCAAATCCAAAACACACGTTCCTTATCCTGGAATGAGATCTGGATGTACGACTAGGTGGGATCCATTCTCAATCTACCAATCGTCGCTTTTTCTACAAGGCAGGCTAATAATAGAGACGAGGAAACCTTCGAATGGGTGGACTCGCTAGTTCGAAAGTGGATAGCGGGAGCATTGGACATTTCAGCTGATTCATCCGCCTGCGAATACCTGAGTAGAAAGTACCTAGGTAAGGGTAAGAGTAAGAGGAAACTTGCAGTTCGAAAGGGGCTAGTGTGTTCTGGATATGGTAAGTCAATATGGTATCCGAATACCAGCTTCCCCATGCATACCAGCAAGATGGTAAGCTATCCACTAGTAGCCCATCTCCATCTGGGTGAAAGTGGTGGAGTAGAGTTATTTATAGCAACCTTATCGCGGTGCCACAACTCTCCATCAGTGCCACAAACGCCACAATTTGACACCTTCCTGTCCAAGCAGGTACTTTGATGATAACGGTTCAATTGAATGGTATACGTGCACATTATAAACATATTCGCTGTCCAGAATGTCATTGATGAAGAAACGGTAAGATATATTGTGTATATAACAAAATCTACTTTGACGATTTGACGAAACCCCTATAAGATACTTGCACCATATCTAGTACCGACCAGGTACTAGAGTAGAACATAAGGAAACTAAACAAATTGGGAATATGGACAAGATACTACATCTACTCAAACACCATCCGCGAAAGCCCCACCACCAGCCGCAGTATCAACAACGATACTATCCTTCAGACCACAAACATCGAACAGAGCCCTGGGCGTCAGGTTCTTTGGGGTTCCTACGACACCATCCCTCTTCAATCGCAAGAAAGTCTCTTGGATTGCCAAATATGCTGGAGCGAGAGCAGCAAAAGAGAAGATCATGATACGGAATCCCATCTCTTGTGCTTCCTTGGTGGTGATGATTGGGGTGCTGCCATTCTCAACCATGTTCAAGAGTATTGGCCATGGGGCAAACTCCTTTACAGTCTTTGCAGCCATCTCCTTCGAAGTGTAACCCTCGAGTAAACCAACATCAGCTCCCATATCCCGAGCAACCTTCAACCTCTTGACGCACTCGTCGTAGCCAAGTTGTTGTAGTGCATCTGTGCGTGCGATCAACACAATATCTGAGTTCATGGCCTCTTTGGCGGCTTTGGCTGCACGAATTCTCATGTAGAACTCTTCTGCTGGAACAACCTTTTTGCCTTGGAGATGTCCACAACGCTTGTTTTGGATTTGGTCCTCAATGTGGAATCCAGCAACACCGGCTCTGATATACGACTTGACGGCTTTGTCAATGATGAGAGGGCCTGCACATTGGAGAAAGGGTCAGCTATTTGTTTGTGAAGAATTGTGTGCAGTTTCACTTACCACCGTAACCTGTGTCCATGTCGGCAATCAAAGGTGGGCCATAAGGATCAAGATTTGCAATCATCTCGGCGTGTTCCTTCATGTCAGCCAATTGGGCTATGCCAAGATCTGCCATGCCCAAGCGGGAGGCAGTGGTACCTGCTCCTGTCTGAACCCGAAGATTAGCAACGTGTTTCCCCACGGGTAGCTAGCGCTGCCATGAAACTTTAAACGTACCATGTAAAGGGCTGAGAAGCCGACTTGCAGGGCAACTCGTGCCGAGATACCATCATAAACACCAGGGCAAACGATCAACTCATTGGAGTCCCTGAGCATGTTCTTCAATTTTGTTGCACCGCTTTCAAACCCTGTGGTTTGCTTGACTGCATTGTTGAATGTCAACATGACTTTGTCTGAGTAGGCAGGCATATCAATGTTGAAAACATGAGTTTTACCATCGTAAGGTGTAACAGCCCCATCGGGGGAACTTGGAATCTAGACAATCATCATTAGCTTTGACTCTCTGAGGAACTGCTTTGATGAATGCTGCATACCGAATACTCCGTGACAGTCGCCATTGACTTCTCTTGGAGAATTGGGAGTGATTCCATAATGGGAGCCATAATGATGTCAAGTGTAATGTAGAGTAAGTAGTGATCTTGTTGTTGATGATTGTATTGCAGATATCACTGTACTATTGGTGTGCTTGATGATCGAGGTGACTCCAAGCGGGGAATGAAGGGGCTTTTATAGATCTCTCCGACGACATCTCCTCGGTCTTGGTCTTCTCTATCTATCTTCTTTGCCTCTTCGCATTTGCCTGCACACTATTTTTCCGTCCATTCAGCGCCAGCGAAGACGAGATATGTCCAAGAGATGAATCTCGACCTCACTGATCGATACCTAATGTATCACCTCGCAGAAGGAAGATGAGAATGTAACGTCTTGGTACTGTAGTTTGAGTCGTATTCTACATCCTCGTGGATGTAGATGCAGAAAATCCCGCAACGTCACGTCCTTATCACATATCATAGATTAGATTGGCTATCACCATTCTGATGCGAGTGCCGGCGGGTATCATTACTACCGTCGAGGTTATACCGAGAGATACATGAAGAATCGGCATCAGATGCAGGCAATTTTCAAGATTACACCAAGACCTAAGAGCTGCAGGAAGAGCATGAATCAAATTCCCTGCCATACAAATGAATACCAAGGCATACATGGAGGACTAAGCTCCAGCATCTTGAAGACCCGTTGTTCTTCAAATCAATACCAAGTGATGCAAGCATTATCAGAATTAAATTCATCTTTCCTACAAAGTAATACCAAGGGCTACAGGAAAATGTAAAGCCGAATAATTCCTAAGTACCCAGCCCTTGGCGATAATTGCCCTCAAGCTTACTCTCATCGTTTGAAAATTGAAAGTCATTCAGTACCTCCTCTACAGTTGCATGAGCTTACGAAGAGATTACTACACCAGCTCCACGCAACAGAGTTCCTTTATATGTCTTATAAGTCAAGATATCCATAACATCCACTCGTATTTGGAGGTCTCGGCCTGGATCACAAGGATTTTGATAGGTCCACTCGGTGTGACAATTGTCCTTTAGTATCAAATTTTCAGCCTTCAGCTGCGCTTTTTGCTTATATGGTTACAGCGCTAAAAAGGCCCTTTTCAATTTTGTTGAAGAAACGCTCCAAGAGCCAAGCTGGCCAAGCCAAGATTGGCCTATCCACAACATGTATTCCACCCTATTGTACAAGCAATCGACAATAAATCAGCCTGTGATGTTGCCAGAAAAATTTATCATTATTGACAAAAAAACGATGTGCTGAGTTCGAGCAAAGCGGTGTGTGTAGTTTTTGGTTACACAATGGTTCAGCAGGTAGAAAATGAGAGTATAATCTTCAGGTTTGAGCACATCTACGGGAAGTTGAAAGGGGTTCGCATAGTTCTCCACTGCTTTTCAACGGGTATTAGCGACTATGGAGCACGCAAAGTGCCAAGTCAAGATTAAGATAACGGACTGACCCGATTTCTATGCATTAGGGAGATTTAGGAGATAAGGTTTAGGTGATATGTTGCGAAGGTCATACCGAGTCTTTCTCAAGACATCCATATTAATTCACTCATCTTGGAAATAATTGGCGTAGTGGCGAAAGGGTTGTGGCCCCGCAATCTACGATATGTAGCAATAATCCCCACCTCCTCTTCACTCACGGGTAGCGGAGACAAATTGAGTATATTCCGGCTTGGCAAGAAACGATGTTACCTCGATAACCTAAATTAATTGAATTCGCCAGCGTGGGGGGTTTTCCCTTGAAAAATCTTCCATCAGACCTCCTTGATGTCTCGTCAATTAAAACGCCGCTGATGCGCATTTCATAAAGAGGGGGATTGGCGCTTATCTGCTCATGAATCCATGAATCCAAGCAGTTCAGTTTCTTGCCCGCTTTATTACGCTCCCTCCCTCGGACGCCCAATTTCAAGTTTCTCTAATCTGAAAGAATTTTCGGAACAAATCTCACCGAACCAGATCAGAAGAAGATCAAGATGTCGAAGGAAATTGGAGAGGCATTGCCACATCACAACAGCATGGACATCACGAGACCCGGTGATCCTACTGAGAAATCCTTTCATGCGAAAATGAAGAAACACTTCGCACAAGAAGTAAGCACGGATCATGCAGACATTCTCATGTTGATTTGTTGTCTCATCACTGGATTTCTAGACAGCACACTGTATAATGGTATGGTAGACATGCAAAGATCACAAGATAGAGACAGTGACTGACGATCAATCATAGCTTTCAAGACCTTCGTGTCTATGCAAACTGGTAAGTAATGACGAAGGATCTCCATACATCACGCCATTCATACGTCTCTCTCTTCTGGACGCGTTCTAATCTGATAATATCGTACAGGTAATACGATCTTCGTAGCTCTCGGTGCATCGGATCAGAACAATCGACCTTTCGGCTGGGCAAGATCGCTCATATCCATTGGTTTCTTTTGCATTGGCTCCTTTACCTTCTCACGATGCCATCGCTTCTGTGGCCCCCTTCAACGCAGTACTCTCATTGCTTCGTTCTTAATCCAGAGTTGTTGCATCTTGCTATCAGCTAGTCTGGTTCAGGGCTTGGTCATTGAAGGCAATGTACCGGCTGATTTGGGGACTCATTGGGACCAGGTTGGTCCGATTGCATTGTTAAGTTTTCGTACGTTGGTCCCTATTTATTTCTTGCTCTGTTGATTCGTCGCAATTGCTTTGGTCTCACAACTACTCTCACGTTTTGTTACTTTAACTTGCATTCGGAACCTTCTTCTCCAGCTCACATCCACGCGAATGTCATTCTAACAATCTTACAGAAGCAGCCGGTCAAATCGTCTCTTCTCGCTTCCTAGGCGTTGGAGAAGTCCCTACTATTGTCATTACATCGCTTCTCTGCGATTTGTTATCCGATCCTCTTCTCTTTGCTTCCGTAACGAAAAACCCAAAGAGAAATCGAAGAGCGATAGCTTTTGTATTGACCATGGTGGGTGCGATTGTTGGAGGGTGGGTTAGCAAGGTTACAAAGAGTGTTAGTCCTATGCTCTGGGTAGCTGGTGGTTGTAAAATTGCGTTAACCCTAGTCTGGGGTTTGTGGAAGGAAAAGGTATAGAGGACGGAAACTTGATCTTTGATCAGGGGTGGAAACTTGAATTACAATAATATAGAAAGTGGTGCGAGGACTACGTGATTAGAGAAGAACGGATAACTTAGAAGTGTAGATGAATATAAAATGTGCATTATCCCATAACAAAAAATGCGACAGCAAGTAGTCGTCTTATCAAGGTTCTCTCACCGTCCAATTATACTTCCATGTGTCCGGCTAGCAGCAGCTACCCGTCGCTAGCCACAGATTAACTTTTATCAAATCCAGATTCTTCTATCATTATAATCCTTGTGATCTGATAAGGGATAAGGATGGATTCTGTAATGAGGCTAACTATAAGGGGCTTAGCGTGCATGATCGGTGCTGATTTTTCCGATGCTAGGTAGAAAAAATATTTTGAATCTGATGAAGATTTCAATGTCGTCGGCGGATTAAAGTAGCTTTCGAACTACTTCAATCAATCAATTATGGAAGAACAAAAGAATAGGCCTCACAGGGCCCCTAAGGAGAAGAAGAAGCAGACTGGAGGTAAGTAATTCTTCTTTCAATTGGTTATTTCGATATGTTAATACGTTTAATAGAGCGCAATCCCAAAGCATTCAGTTTCGCAAATCCAGGAAGATTGGCAAAAAGTGCTGCAAGATCGCATGATGTATGTTCAATCATCTAGGACTTGATGCGCTAGGTCACTAACTTTTGCAGATCAAAGAAAGACGCCTTCATGTTCCTCAAATTGATCGATTGCCAGAAGAACCACCGCCACGGCTTGTTACAATTGTTGGACCACCAGGTGTTGGAAAGACGACTCTCCTCAAATCTTTAGTCAAACGATATGCGAAAGAGACATTATCAGATCCTCAAGGACCAATTACGGTTGTCACTTCGAAGCGTCAAAGACTTACATTTGTAGAATGTCCGAACGAACTCGAAGCCATGGTGGATATATCCAAGGTGGCAGATATTGTGCTGTTGATGATTGACGGAAATTTTGGTTTCGAGATGGAGACTATGGAGTTCTTGAACATTTTATCTTCGAGTGGTATGCCGGGTAATGTTTTTGGAATCCTCACACATCTAGATCTTTTCAAGAAACCACAAACTTTGAAGGATGCAAAGAAACGACTCAAGAATCGATTCTGGAGCGAATTATACCAGGGTGCACATCTATTCTACCTCTCTGGAGTTATCAATGGACGTTATCCAGATCGAGAAATTCATAACTTGTCGAGATTCATTTCTGTTATGAAGAACCCAAGACCTTTGATTTGGCGCAATACACATCCTTACACCATTATCGATAGTTTCAGAGATATCACCCATCCAACCAAAATTGAGGAAGACGAGAAGTGCGATCGAACGGTTGTCTTGTCAGGTTACTTACGAGGAACAAATTTCGCAGCGCAAGGCCAAAGGGTTCATATACCAGGCTTGGGTGATTATTCAGTATCTGCTATGGAATCATTACCAGATCCTTGCCCTACACCATTCATGGATGCAGCGATTGCCAAAGCATCTGGAAAGACTGGTAGAAGACGTTTGGATGAGAAGGAAAAGAAACTCCATGCGCCAATGTCTGATAAGAGTGGATTGAAAATTGATGGAGATACTATTTGGATCACTCGTGAGAAGGGTTTTACTTTCGACGCAGACGCCGAAGATGACGAACGTGGGGAGGGAGAAGAACTGATTGTTGGTTTACAAGGAGAAAGAAGGCTTCTTGGTGAGACTGAGGAGGGTGTCAGATTATTCAGCAATGGTGAAACTATCAAGTCGGTTCCCGAGGAAGAAGATTCTGGACGAAAACATCAAAGACGCGCAAGATTTGTCGAAGGAGGAGATCAAGCTCCGGACAACGAGGACCTTGATGGGGTTGCCAGTGATGAAGAATTCGATTCTGGTGATGAAGCAGAAATTACCGAAGACAAATTAGGAAAAGCATTCAAGAAAGACAAAGATGAGGCAGGTGGCGATATAGAATTCGCTGACAGTGATTCCGATCTTGGTTCAATTTCTGGTGATGAATTGGATGAAGACGATTCTGATTCTGATGATGAAGATGGGGCAGCTCGCTGGAAACAAAATATGTTGGAAACTGCACGCAAACTTCATGGACAACGAAAATCTTACCGAACTGCAGATTTGGCAAAACTTATGTACGACGAGTCGCTTACACCTACAGAAGTGCTCAAAAGATGGAGAGGGGAAATAGAAGAGGAAGAAGACATTGAGCAGGAAGAAGATGAAGATGAATTTTTCAAGAAGACTGGTAGAGAGGATGAAGATGCAATCATGGATGATCGAGCAATTCCATTGCTTGATTATGAAAAATTAGAATCAAAGTGGTCTGTAGAGGATAATATTGAGGAACTCCGACAACGTTTTGCGACAGCAGATTTATTGAAGGGTAAGGGTAATGGCAGTGGTAGTGATGATGATGAGGATGATGATGAGGAAGACGAAGATGATGAGGGTGATGGAGAGTTCAAGGATTTGGAAACTGGCGAAGAACATAAAGCAGATGAGCCAGTGGACATTGACGCCGAGAGAGAGAAAAATGCCAGGAGAAAAGAAGAACTTAAACTACGATTCGAAGAAGAAGACAGGGATGGATTCAACAATGATAAAGCTAATGCTAGACGAGAAGCTGGTGGAGATGATGAATTTGGAGAGGATGAATGGTATGATGCGCAGAAAGCACAAATCCAAAAACAACTCGATATCAACAAATCCGAATTCGAGAATCTTGACGAAAGTCAAAGAATTCAAGTTGAGGGTTACCGTGCCGGAATGTACGGCAAAATTGTTATTGAAGGAGTACCATCTGAGTTTGTTACCCGATTCAATCCAAGAATGCCAATCATTGTGGGAGGTTTGACCCCAACCGAGGATCGATTTGGTTTTGTACAAGTCAAGATCAAGAGACATAGATGGCACAAGAAGATCCTTAAAACAAATGATCCTCTTATCATTTCTCTGGGATGGAGAAGATTTCAAACTCTCCCAATTTATAGTACTTCGGACAATCGAACAAGAAATCGTATGCTTAAGTACACTCCAGAACATATGCATTGTTTTGGTACATTCTACGGTCCATTCATTGCGCCCAATACTGGATTTTCATGTTACCAATCATTTTCTAACAAGAACCCTGGTTTCCGAATCGCTGCCACTGGAACTGTTATGACCGTTGATGAATCTTCGGAAACGGTCAAGAAACTCAAGCTTACTGGTACTCCTTACAAGATCTACAAAAATACAGCTTTCATCAAGGACATGTTCAACACGTCATTGGAAATCGCCAAGTTCGAAGGAGCCTCGATCAAGACAGTTTCTGGTATCAGAGGTCAGATCAAACGTGCATTGGCCAAGCCAGAAGGTTACTTCCGTGCCACCTTTGAAGATAAAATTCTCATGAGTGACATTGTTTTCTTACGGGCTTGGTATCCGATTAAGCCTCACAGGTTTTACAATCCAGTCACCAACCTCATTGGATGGGAAGGTATGCGATTAACCGGTGAAGTCCGAAGAGATCAAAATCTACCTACACCAGACCAAAAGAACAGTCACTACAAACCTGTCGAGAGAGTAGCTCGTCATTTCAATCCTTTACGAGTTCCTCGTGCATTGGCTGCCGAACTTCCATACAAGAGTCAAATTGTTCAGATGAAGAAACAGAGTAAACCAACATATATGCAAAAGAGAGCAGTGGTAGTAGGAGGAGAAGAAAAGAAAGCTAGAGATTTGATGCAGAAATTAATGACGCTTAGAAATGACAAGGTGGCAAAGAGAAAGGTTGCAAATGAGAAGAGGAGAGAAGTGTATAGGAAGAAGGTGGCGGAGAATGAGGAGAAGAGGGGAGAGAGGGAGAAGAAGGAAAAGCAGGAGTACTGGAGGAAGGAGGGAAAAAAGAGGAGAGCAGATACCGATGGTGGTGGTGGTGGAAAGAGAAGAAAATAATGGGTGGCTGAGGATTAGAATTGCATTTCTTGGAGTTTCTTGGTTGAGGGCTTGTGGTCTTGGTAACAAAAATGTAAATGTACGATGTCCGAAGTACGCGTAGAATTCTTCCGACACGAAAAGTCAAATAGTTCAGGGATCTGATCACGAATATTGAGTTCTCGACTGTGCATGAAAATTCATATGTTGTGGAGATATGAGACGATAATCTCGCATTAATTCAGCTTATTCCATGCATCATACCTCGAGCATCCTTATACCACGTTACTGCCTGCTCTAGTACGCGCTGATAGTGCTGATAGTGCATGTCGTCCCCATAAAAGTGTTTTCTTTCAGTATGTCCAGACGAGGTGGTCTTGAAGAATATTGTCTCCCTGTCTTTCTCCGATAGCTGATTAGATACTGTACGACATCTGGTCGAACAGCAAGATGATCTCCGCAAATTTCATGTGAATAGAGCACGGCTCGGGTAAACGGAGGTCCAACCGAGTGACACAATCACCCCTGTGCCCCATTTTTGCGGGTCGGACTATTACCGAGGCAAAATGCGGGAAACGTGGGGGGGATTCGGGGAGTTATGGCTTATCAATCTATCTTTCTTCATGCTTGGGTGCGGATAACCTTATTGTTTACTTTGCATTGTTGAATCTTCAATCGAGTGTAGATTGTATCTTGGACACTCTGTTTCATCGATTGCACTGCCGGCACGACAAGCCTAGAGATAACGGTCTTCAGGGAATAAACGCCAACATGCCAAGAGCAATTACAATGCAGAAGATAGAGGGTGGGAAGCCGGGGAAAGTTTACTATCCGTGTGTTTTCCCTTCCATTTTCATTCTCAAACCACCCCATCTCTCAATTGCTGCCTAAACCCATTCAATCCACTTCTAACAAGCCCCAGTCTCGAAGTTACCCAACATCCCACTCCTTCCCTATCCCCTACCTCCCTCCTAATCCAAATCCATACCGTGGCCCTCAACCATCGAGACCTATTCCTCCGTCAGCATCTGTACCCCTCGCCCTCCTTTACCACCCCCCTCTGCGCCGATGCCTGCGGCTACGTCTCTCAGATCGGTTCCGCCGCCTCGAAATCCTGGCTCGGCAAACGTGTGATTCTCACTCCCGGCCGAGGCTGGCATTCCGATCCCTTCGGCCCTGAAGATGCAGGCGGGTATAAAATTCTAGGGGGCACGAGTACGATTCCCATTGGAACGCTTATTGAAGAGGTGGTTATTGAGCAGGAGGAGGTGGAAGAGGCGCCTGCGCATTTGAGCGATGAGGAGGCGGCGGCGCTGCCGCTTTGTGGATTGACGGGGTGGAGGGCGTTGGTTGTGAAAGGGGGAGAGGGGAATGTGGGGCCGGCGAAGAATGTTTTGATTACGGGGATTGGAGGGGGGGTCGCGTTGAGTGTGTTGCAGTTTGCGGTGGGGTTGGGGAGTAATGTTTTTGTTAGTAGTGGGGATCAGGGAAAGATTGAGAAGGCAAAGGGATTGGGTGCGAAAGGGGGGGTGAGTTACAAGAGTGAGGGGTGGGAGAAGGAGTTGAAGGGATTGTTGAAGGGGTATGGGAAGGGATCATTGGATTTGATTGTTGATGGGGCAGGAGGGGATATTGTGAGGAAGGCGACGAAGTTGTTGAAGGTATTTTCTCCTCGTTTTTACCGCTTTACTCCCATGAAATCAACCTACCAGGCTCTATCTTCCCAAAAACCAGAGAATTAACTTTCTATAACAGCTCGGCGGCACAATAGTCCAATACGGCATGACCATCTCCCCCAAAATGGACTGGTCCATGCCCGCCAACTTGATGAACCTCGAGCTCAAAGGCTCAACAATGGGATCCCGAAAAGAATTCAAAGAAATGGTTCAGTTCGTTAATGAACACAAGATCAAACCAGTTGTATCAAGAGTCGTCAAGGGACTCGATAATTTAGGGGAGATTGAAGAATTATTTGAAGATATGAAAGGGGGAAAACAATTTGGGAAACTAATTATTGAAGTAAAGGGGTCGGATGGAGGGGAAGGAAAAGGAAAGGAGAGTAAGTTGTGATCTTACTATGATATGTATATACATGAAAGCGCAGAGAGGGTTAATATTGTATGTAGGTAGATAGGTAGTTGTGTAATATACTGGGAGGGTATTTACTATTTAGGGAGTTGAAGAAGAATCTTGGAAGTCTGAGAATAGATTGTGGAAGTGTTCCCTGACTGTAGTATTCTCTGCTTGTTTTTGTTGGATTATGAGTACATATGAAATATATGACAATGAATTTCACCATTTGTCGGTTTCCTTTTTCCATCGAGGATATGATGTGATATACATCTGTAGAGCCAAAGTTTGATCTGCGGGGCTTGTTAAGCAGATAAATCATCTTTACCGGTCCTCGGTCACTCGTATTTCAAATTGACTCTTTTTGACCGCGTTTCAGTAGCATGATATTGTAATTAAGTTTCAACATACATACATATACATAACATGCAGAATTCCAGATTCAAATTTCAAGGGAAACTCGTTGATATCGATTCAGTAGCCAGTGATTCACCACGTTCACTCTCGTGCCATCTTTCCTAAGAGCCAAGATAGTTTGCTTTGATGGGGAGTCGGATGAGAATTAAGGTCTTCGGAAGATAGGATGATATAGGGGATAAATTTGTCGGAGTTTTGTGTGGTGATTGTTGGTGAGCTTTCGGTTAATAATGGATAGGGTTCTAGGGAAGGGGAGCGAGCGTGTTGCTTTGTGGGTGGTTTGTCGAATGAGTGCTAATGAAAAGGAATTTGAGGAGTGTGAATTTAGAATTTGCGGGAGGCGTGGGCAACTTATAGCGATGGTTTGACTGACTTATGTTCGGATTGTAGCAGATTTATTAGACTGAAGGCATTGACTGGATCCAACACTTATATATTCACTCTTTAGTAAAGTTGAGAAACCAAGACATGTTTGCTTCAAAATCTCATTGGGTATTATTATCTATATCATGAATCATATCTCAACGCCATCCCATATATACATCAACAACTTTTTCCCCCCTCATCTCATTCACGGACTCTCCACAACATCTACAACCATATTCCTCGTCTCATCTCTACTCTGTTTCAAAAACGGAATCAACTGCGTTCCTCCCGTTCCTCTAACGTCCTTTCCTCCCTTCTTCGTCGTCGCAACCGCTAGATTTAATCCGGCGTTTTCTTTCTCCGTGCCTTGAGCCATCGCTTTCCGAGATGGATTGATGATGTATCGTGTTACGATTTGGATGTGGATGTTGCGGAATTCGGTGAGGGTTTCAACAGCGTGGTTGTAGGCTTTTGTAACAGAGGAGGAACAGATTGATGAGTCGATGTAGTTGTGGATGGGAGAGATTTCGGAGATATGGTTGAGGAAGGCGCGGTGCGAGCCGGGCATGTAGTTGCGCATTTCCTGGATGGGTGTTAGTGGGAGGATTCGTGGTATGGGGTGAAGATGAGGATGAGAAAGGGATGAACATACTTCTAAGAATCCATGACAACCTTTCTTTGGCTCTACGGTTTCACTCTGTGGTTTGCCCATAGGTCTAGTAGGTACGTGTTTGACACCTAGTACCGCATCCCAGAATTGTATCAAACTACTCTGTGCGTTACTTCCTCCACTGTACATTCGCCATTCCCCACTTCCATTGCCTTCATCATAAAATACACCCCTTGGCAGACCAGCTGCCGACATGTTTTTGCTACCTGCTAGAAATGGTCGGATGATATGATAGAAGACCTCCGGGTCACATTTTTCATACATGCGTTCAAGGATTTTACCGCAATCTTGTATACAAGTTGAGAATTTTTCGAGGCAGGATATTAAGACTTCGGGTTCATCGGAGCGAACCGCATTCATAGCTTTTATCATTAAGGGGATGACTTCAGCGCCGCGGGCTTCGATGGCGACGGAGACGAGGTAGAACCAGGATTCATCGGGGGTATTAGTGAAGGTGTGTTGACAGGAGAGTTTGTCTAGATCGGTGAGATCTTGCGTTGAGGAACTACTGGTGAAGTTCCAGAGATTGAGAGCCGCGTATGTGGCGGTTGGAGGGAGACCGAGGTGGGATGAAACGACTAGGAAGGGTTTCGATATTTGAGGAGGTAACAACTGTTGTTGTTAGTATAAGAATACATCAATTGTGATGTCAAGGCTCGTTTACCTCTGATGGAACTTTTCCTCCCCAGATATATGAATGTGTCATGAAAGATAACAAATGGTAAGCTCTTCGCCATTCATCTTCCTCGTGTAAATTCGATGTATCGAGAATAGGTAAAGCATCGGCATGTTGTCTCAACAGTCCTTCTTTGAGTAAAAAGGGGATCTCATCTACTAAATCTTCCCATTCGACATAGGCACTCAATCGTGGAAGAGGATTGACATCTGGAAGGAACCCGTTCTCTGTCGAAACTCCAAACTCGGAGAGATTGATATTCAATGGACCAAGCATTCTGAAAGGAATTGAAGATTTTGTTGAGGAAGATGCAGGAAAAGCTTGATGGAACGAAAAGATAAAAAACGGTAACTCAAGCACGGCTTTTGTTATGCTGTAACTTTTTGATTTTGCTTATACACGAAACTTGAGATAATGATAGACACAACTAGTGAGAATTCAATAGACTGTTGATTCAAAACAGAAGGATACTAGTATTACTTTTCTACTTTCGTCTCATACTTCTGTTACTCCGTATAATATACGGCAAGGAGAGTTTCGGGCATGTCCACAATACCGGTATCCGTTGACAGATAATAGTGATACCATGCGCGTGATTTGTTATCGCGTAAGAATAGGAGGAGGAAGCTAAATATGTGGAGACGGAACACGGATGCGGAAGCGGATGCAGAGGAAACTTTGCTTATTCCGACGGAACACGGATATCGATGACAGCACGATGAGACAGCACGAAGAATAGGATCGCCTACAAAGTGATCAGACTTGACGTTGTCGTTGGTCTTTTGAACCAGATCAGTTCCATCCATCTTGTTCTGTTTTTAAGAAGCAATTGTATCGCAATATAATATAATATCAACCAAATTTGTAGTTGTATATTCTTATCACGACTATCAACTCTCCCACCAGATTTCGCCATCTTAGCAAAATGGGTTCCATAGCAAAGGAAGAACAGCCATCGACAAAGGTTGAGAAGCCAACCTTTTCATCCAAAGCAAATACACTTGAATTTGCGCAATCACTTGATGCTAAAGATCATATGCGAAGATTTCGCGATCAATTCATTATTCCATCCAAAGCCAACATTAAAACAAAGAAACTTGCAAAACCAGGTTCGTTCACACTTGTGCCGTCTACTCGCATACCCCGCCATCACATCACATGACTCGATATGAATATCAGCTCACAATCAATTAGGTCTTTCCGATGAATCATCCATATATTTCTGTGGAAATAGTTTAGGTCTCCAACCTAAATGTGTTCAAGAGTACCTTCAAGCTCATCTTGATACCTGGTCTTCTATTGCTGTCCACGGTCATTTCCGTGATTTGGAAGATTCTCCTCTAACACAATGGCAATTACTCGCCGAACATGCTTCCAAGCAATGTGCACCGATTGTAGGAGCCAAGGCTTCCGAAGTTGCGATTATGGGTACTTTGACCACGAATTTACATCTATTGATGGCTTCTTTTTACACACCCACCCCGGAAAAGAGTAAGATTATTATGGAATGGAAAGCATTCCCCAGTGATCATTATGCTATCGAGTCACAAATCAGAGGACATGGATATAATCCCGAAGAAGCTATGGTGATGATTGCACCAGATGAGGGAAGCTATGAGATTTCTACTGAGAAAATCCTCCGTACAATTGACGAGCATGCATCCACTACCGCTCTTCTCCTCTTACCTGGTATTCAATACTACACCGGACAGCTTTTCGATATCAAGACTATTACAGCATATGCACAGTCTAAGGGATTGATGGTAGGATGGGATTTAGCACATGCAGCTGGAAATGTCCCACTACAACTTCATGATTGGAATGTCGATTTTGCGGTTTGGTGTACGTATAAGTACATGAATGCCGGACCTGGAAGTATCGCGGGTGCATATGTGCATGAGAGACATGGAGAAGTGGATTATAGTGAAGGAGAAGAGAAGCCAAAGTACAGACATAGATTGATGGGATGGTATGGAGGAGATCAAAGTTGTCGATTCTTGATGAACAACAGTAAGTTCTTTCTACCTCATCTACTGCCTTCGGACGAATACTAATAAATTCTTCAGAATTCCGTCCCTCTCCCGGTGCCTCCGGCTACCAAGTCAGCAACCCGTCAGTTGTCGATCTCACCTCTCTCTGCGCCGCCCTCTCAATCTTCAACCAAACATCCATGGCTGAGATCTCTCAAAAAACTCTCCATCTAACCGCCTACCTCGAACATCTCCTCTTATCAACTAATACCTCAGATTCCCCTGCTTTCCGCATCATCACTCCTTCCGACCCTTCGGCAAGAGGAACGCAACTCAGTGTCCTATTAAAACCCGGACGTTTAGAAACTCTCTCAGACATGCTCGAAGACGCAGGTATTGTTGCCGATAAGAGAAAACCAGATGTCATTCGCGTGGCGCCTGTACCACTCTATAATACATATGAGGATGTATGGAACTTTGTACAGATTTTCAACAAGGCTTTGGAGAAATGTGAAGAGGCTTAATTGGGGGTTTTTTAATGGGAGCTCAAAAAGGTGTGATGGGTGTATAATTGCATGGGGTCTTGGTGGTTTTTCGTCGTACATAGTTTAACGTATATATCCAAATGATTTAACGATTTGCAAAATAAAACTTATATTACAATTGCAAAGAGTGTATTGGTGTGAGAATGGTAGGAGGAATTTACGTGCCTTACTTTGTGGTTTTGAGAAAGGGAGTTTAAGTCCCTGAAAAGATATCTGTCGTCTAGTTGTTCGTGTGGATTGTTGAATCCATTTAAGTAGATTGTTATTCCGTGATGGGGCATAGCAGAACTGAATTAATTTCATCATGCCCGAGGAGTGTTTAAACCGTATCTCAATCAGGATTTGATTTGTGGAATTTGTTGAGTTTTGGTGGAAAATGAGCATTGTAATTTCAAACCTACTCGAAAGTTTATACATCGAGTGGAATTTATAGAGGAACAAAAGAGCGGCGTACCCACCTCAGCACCTATGCTGAAAACGCCTCTGAATCTAACCTCCCACTTCTCCAAAGTATCCAATCATTTAAACCTATACCCCTATTTCCAAGCCCTCCACAATTGGCAATTCTACCTCTCCATCTTCGGACTCCATATCTCCTCCCCATCTTTCAATCGCTTTAGTCATGGGACAGGCTACCAACAACATTCTTTCATAAATCTCCTGTTCCATTTCTCCTCCTCCCACAATCCCAATCGTCCACCCCTCGCTCCAATATTTATATTCATAGATCTCTCCAAATTCAACATTTGTAGAATCGTCAGATTGATCTTCCCATGCCCGTTGTTCACTCAGAACTTTCCTACCCAATGCTTCCCATTTTTTACCTGCATCAACACTGACCGGTAGGTGAAATAATATGGGCAACAATCCTCCTATATACCCATCCTTCATCCCACCGTATAAGCATTGGATAACCATGCTAATCATGACGGCTCGTCGTATACTTTCCAAAAGTACCCATCTTTCTGCGTAATCTTGTAGCTTATTATCCTTACCATGAGCGTCGTCTGTGGGAAGCCGTGTATCCATGCCTTGTGCTAATAATCCTACATATTCAATTTGTAGTTGATTTGTCCATTGCATTAGCAACGGTATGTGTCTTTCGGCGTTTTTCTTTTGTCTTTCATTTGAAGACCAGAGACGAATGATCTGATAGAGAATTAAGGCTTGAACTGCAATAAGCCATTCGGATGAGCCCCAATAATCTTTTTCACTCGACGAAATAAGATCAGAGATTTTAGAGTCGAGAATTGAGAAGGCGTGAGGAGAGCCGAGGGTATGAAGTGCACAGATAGAAAGTGCATCGGTATATGGAGTGGGTAGGGGACTACCAAGATTATGAGATGAGAGAGGATGGATAAAAGAGTTGTGAGAGTGGAGTGCAAAGGATGAAACGAATGATTTCAGTTGGGTTGAGATATAGGTGATTTGAGCGGGGCTGAGGGTGTTGCGAGGAGGAACTTGAATAGATGAGTAAGGTGATGGTAATGTATTGATAGAGAGAGATAGCGTCTGAGGATCAAGCGATGCAAGTGGATTGGTGATTTGAAATGATATGTCAGGTGGAAAAGAAAGGGCGTTGCTGCTGGTGGAATACCACGATGTGAGATCCCGGTTAGATTGCTGATCTTGGTGATCCAAGAGCGGTATATTGTCGTGGGGCAACGAAGCAAGACATGCCTCATACGAATCAGTGAAGATTTGTGCTGTCGTAATGCTCTCCGCAGGAACCGTGGTTGATTTAGCACGTTGTGAAGACCTTGTTGATTTCTTCCGCGCTGCCTCATTCACCTATATCCACAATTTCAGCATTCTATGCATCACGGTGTTGCTATGATACTATGAAACCGAACGAATCACTTACATAAACACAACTCAGATCCTTTATATTACATCTGGAACATGCTGGCAACAACAAATCGCACCTCCGTTTTGCTTTGACACAAGCCGTACACGCCTTCTTCCGAGTCTTGCTTTGGTGGACTGAAACCGCAGTCATATCGATTATACTTCGATGGAACTAAACCTAGAACTTCCTATCGTGAGTGCAATACAATTGTTCAGTATTGAAGCGGAATTCCACTCCGATTTGCTGTTATATTCGTAGTTTGAGCCGAAATGGATTTATGCGTTGTAGTCGCTCACGGACATAAGCTTCCAGCGGAGTTCCACTGCTCGTAAGCGCAAAGTGGGTACCTGGCTGCTTACCTCATTATTTTCATGGCGATGGACTGACTGACTACATTGTATATTTTTTGGTGCACCATTATTCCTCTTCTTGAGTTTTCGTCTTGTAAACGGGGCCGAAGAAGATTTTTCGCTCTGTCTTGTATGCGATGTGTTCCCGATATTGGCCCAGTACAACTAAAGTAGACAATATGACACAGATATCGAGGTGTGTAAGTACCACTTGCTCGACTTGATATCAGCTTCATGTATCCTCTCTTCAATCGGTCCATAAATCAAACTCATACACTCCAAATCACCAAAATCTTTCCTCAAAATGCCTTTCACCGAGTTTATTACACCTTCGTGGGTTCAATCAGATGAAGCACGTGATGCTTTTAGCAACACTATTGTTCCATCACTTAGATCTATCATAACTTCAGCTCCTAGTTTCGTGCTTGGCACGGCCGGACAAAAGTTGATCGAAAACAATGTGGCCGTACCAGAGTTTTCATTCAATCCAATCTTGGGCACTGGTGAGTTCTTTGAGGAAAATCTCCATAGAAAATAGAGCTGATATAATACAGAATGGGAGGACTCGAAATATTTTCATGACTTCGTAAAGAGCGCAGAGTTTCCAACCTTCATTGCAAATGTAAAGCCATATATTACTGTACCACCGAGCCCAGAAGTATACGAGACCGATATCTCACCAAAAGATATCTTCGCGTCCCCAATAATCGAAGTCTTTAGAATCAACATTCATGAAGACTCCGAGAAAGAAACTGCAGCCAAAATAGCTTGGGAAGCATTCGCAAAGGCGTTGGAGGGGACACACATTCTGAGTGGTGTTAGTGTAAACTTGCCAGAGAGATTGTTTTTAGGATTGATTGGTTGGAGTGGAATTGAAGTAAGTCTCCTGAAAGAACATTGAATTTTGTCTGACATTTATAGCAACGAAAACTGGCCTTAGATGAAGCAGAGCACCTAAAACAGGCTGTTGAAAGTTTGAAGGATTCTCACTCATTTGTTGCTGAGCTCAATACCGTCTTCTAGATTTCGTTTTTGGAACAGGAATGGATTGCTGAGAATCAATAGCCTATTGTTTTTTCTTCCAAATATAAGTTTCTCCTTGGAAAAATTCCCGCAAGTGTTAACGTGAAGTAATTCATCAAATCCGTATGCCGTATAACGCTGGAACAGTGTGATGGTCTGGGGTGGCTAATGTTGAATACCTAGCTGCCGAAATGAACTAGCGTCGAAAGGTTTGACTATCAAGCTTTTTGGGCTGTAGCGTGCTTTCAGTTGATCTTTCCTTCCCCCCTGTCTCGAATATCGCTAATTTTCCAAAGTTAGCTCATAAAGATGCAGCGACGCCAATTGATTGTGGCCTTGGCAAGACTTTTGTCCTACCGAGTTATTGTCAGTACTTGCTTGTGGTATCAGTTTCTGGGCATTGCGTTGTTATAGCGTCGACATGGCGCCAACCCTACCTTAAAAGCCTTTGCACTATTGAAAATGGCTAGCGGAGGATTTATATATCATAGAACAAAGCGCCTGGCACAGTTCACAACACACACTTTGGCGTCTTCGCCCAATACCTCGCGAGTCATTTTATTTATTTATGGATATGACCTCTTCGAATCCTTCGAAAATCATGGTGTAAGATCATTTTGAGATACCAAGCTAGAAGATTTCAAGGGAAAGGGATAGGTATGGAAGCTGTCGAGAACTTTTCACCGGAGATTCTGCAGGCAAAGGGAGGCACAAAGGTCATCTCAAGGCAGGAGCTACGTCTTATCACTACATTGAACCCTTTGAACGAGCTGGACCATATTGAAGCCGATGTATACATGACAATAGTTTTGTTGGTGAATCTATTCCAGGGCAAAATATCGACGGATGGATTAGAAGATTGTACGGAAATACAACCTATCTATAATCTGATATGCAAGGTTAACAATGATCTTTATTGCAATCTATTGAAGATATCAAAAGTCGGCTGGTCCAAGATGATACTGTCATGATTGACTCTCATAGTATTGGTATCATAGAGGATTTGGTAGGGTGCTTTTCTCGTGGGATATCGCCAGCCTTCACTACGTCCCTTAACTTGAAGCTCTCAAACGCACCCAGCTCCTGGAAGGGAAATCACCCACCTGCGCTATCCGCGAAAGATGGCTGAAATCTATATCATCGGTCAGACTTCACTGGAAGACTTATGGCCATCATCCCAAACTTCGACGTGGGATTTCGATTACACCGACGGACGATTGAATTACGATTGTTGAGACTTCGCTTAAGAGAAATTCCGGACTTCATTGGACTGACTGCTCTATTGCATCAGCTAGCAGAACCTCGTCTGAAGATGTAGCTGGTCGACAACAAGATTCACACTAGATGTTGAAATATCTTGGAGACGCAATAAATTAATCAATCTTTAGGCGTTTATTACCATTGCTTATATAACTTACGCATCCAAAGACTTAGAGAGTTGGTATCTTTTGAGGTACTAACACTAGTTTCAATTCAATTTGAATGTAAACGGACTAAGATGTTTGAAACAAAATGAACATCAAACATTAATCATCCCATTAATGACTGAAGTACTTGATGCCTTGAAAGACTATCTACCAAAAAGAGTTGGCCTTGACGTGATTGCTGGTTGAATGACGGGATATCACAGACAATTTTTTGCTGGCGCCCTTCCTTCTACCCTTGTATGTATCGCGAATTTCTCAAGGAGAATTGCACGAAATGCTGTGAGCTATAAACTATGGCAAACGGATGAAGCCGCTATCACATTGTCCACAACACAAACGAATTGTGCAATTTGCCAGGTATAAAGCAGCGTGAAGTAGCGCATCTCGAGGGAGATGACCAAAAATAATGCAAGAAAAGCGCATGGCAAAGTCTTCATTTATGTGCATTAGTATTCATGAATTTGAGCCGTCCGAAAACCTCGAAAGATTGAGTAACTCAAAATACGAACGACGGAAAAATGAAAAAGGAAGAACGTATCCAGGATGCTCTTGAAAGACAATGCCTGTCAACTACACGGCTCCACAGATCCAGAAGCTAGGATCTCTAGAACAACAGTTCGTTTCACTCAAATGATAACAGGCGTACCCTTGGCTAGCAAGATTCTTTCGTTCTTAAATGTCCGAGTTTTTTGATATCGGAGATTTTACTAACGACTTTGTGTAGTTCGAGGTAGTTGAATACTCTCCGCGAGTTTTTGTGACACGTCAAAAATTATATATCGCTTAATGACTTGATATACTGACCACAACACTTGTACCGCATCTGGGCATGGACTACTAAGGGACATCTTTGTTTACATGATGGCGTCGGCTCTATAAGTCAGACGAACACATGGGTACACAAAACATAGCTAGAGTGAAACAAGGGGCCTTCATCTCAGACCCACAAACACACAAACACCCAAGCGCACTTAGCTTGACAGGATCCGCAAAACCATTGACCTAGATGATAAACATCGGAACTATCAAGCCTTTGCCAATCCACCTCGACTCCGATTTAAAGTTCAAAGTTAACTGAATACTTTGGACTGTTATCCAGATGTCAGATTTCGTTCAACTGTATTCTTCTGAAGATACATTGATGATAGGAGACCATTCAAGAAATAGCTAGATACTAACAGATGCCGAAGCATCTCCCGAACCTTATCCTCTGATTGGTCCTCGCATTGTGATAGTGACACGACGTTCATCCAAACGAACATTTGTCATTCTACCGCTTATTGTCCTTGCATGAAACTTTATGTCCCGCCAAACCTATCGTGTATTTAAGCTTCAGGGTCTTCAATAGTCTGGACTACACTCCAACGAGCAAACATCAAAAGGGTTCAGCTTGCGAATTCAATCAATTTTCAATGAATACGAAACTCTGATGCGCACTGGTATTATACTGCTTTTAGGTACCTCGTTATTGAGAGTCTGTAGCTAATCCCCCGTTTTGCTCGTACGGCCAGAAAGTATGCGACACGCCCTGTGAAAATGGTCCACCAATCACTGTGTAGTTTACCACATCATGGGATGCCCAGGTGTACCTCTAAATGGGAGTTTGGCATACTTTCTAGCGCAAAAATAGACTATCAAACACCACCCTTGCAAACTAGCGGGCTAGTCACCACAAATCAAAGCTTCGATATACCAGAATTCATGCACGCAGAGGAGTCACTATCAACATTTTTAAGCTAGAACACAAGAACGCAAGATCGAGATAATATATACAATTTTCAAGCGCGAGACTATATACAAGGAATAAAGTATTTACAACTTCGAACACAAGGTTCGATGAACAAGACGATATCGCGGCGATTAACCGCGGACATCGATCAACGAGCTACTCAAGATACGAGCTCACTTTATGCGAGCGCGCTATAAGGAGCAATACCGGGGTAGTATGATGCGGGATGAGTTGGGATGGCGATACTAACGGTAATACCAAGACCCTTTGTAATTTCTCCAGGCATGGTGGTGTAGGCATATGAACTTAATTTTGTGTTAGCTTTTAGTTTAGCAGCCCGGAAATAGGATAGAAGACTTACGCAGTAGGAACAGAAGTAACGGTTCCAGTAGAAGTGTAAGTTGTATAGGTCGTTCCAGAATTGAGACAAGGTCCACTTCCATAAGCATTGTTGCACTTGTACAATTCCGAAGATCCAGTATCAGTCCAGATGTAGAAACTGGAGATGGTGATGTCCTTGCAAGGGATGGCGGCGGGACAGAAGAGTTGGATAGGAGCTCTGGCTGCGCCGTTTGCACAGGTACCGCGCCAGTGAGAGAAGGTCAAGTCGGAGTAGGTGACTCCACTCCCGGCTACGACGGATTGTCCGGTCCAAGCACTGTCAATGTCAAGGGTGTAGGCATTGCTATGTCCCATGAAATTGTTGAATGTTGCACTCTTGAAGCTGCCGGAACCTCCGTTTGATTTGATCATCATCATTTGGTTGCAGTTTTGGGAGTAAACGTGGTTATACTCGACATTGGAGATTGCTTGGATAAGTGTTAGTTAGAGAATATAGTCGAGGGGAAGCAAAGCTTACCAGTATCAGCACCAAGACTTCCAATGGCACTTCCTCCTGACCAATTGCAGTAGATGTTTTCGACTAGGATGTGACTAGCAGGGCTCTGTGAACAGTTAGAGAGTTTCTTTTTATCAGAGATGTATTCATGTCGTACCTTGACAGTAACACATTCATCTTTGTTTGAGACTTCGATATCGTGTGCCCAGATATTGGTTCCCCAGATATCGACACCATCCAAACCACCTTCATTGCCACCATGAATGACCAAATTGTATAATTCACCGTCTGTGCAAGTGTCGAGTGTGAGATGGAATGCAGGAGCTATGAGAAGGGATTAGTACGATGCAGATAGACAAGGACGAATAAGTGAATACTTACAATCAACCAAAACGATACCATGAACTGAGAAGCTTGTAACTTGGTAGAGACGCAATATTCTTGGACCGTATGTGCCCGCTATAGATATAGTTAGCATAAACACTTAAGTATTTTAGGACAATGGACTACTGACCCGAGTGGAAGACGTAGCCGTAACCCTGGATAGCACCCTTAGAGTTACCGCTGTAAAACTCGAAATCGGTTGTGTGTTCAATGAATATCATGTTTCCACTCGCAGTACTAGCACGAATATTCGTCAGTGAATGCCGCAATTATTTGATCAATGATGTGATCTCTTACCCAGTTCGATAGATGGTTCCCTCCAAGTTAATGGATACACCGGTTCCTCCAGTGAGGGTGACCCAAGTGCCGAGACCATAACTTCCAGAGGGGATGTAGACTTGCAATTAGTTAGCAATAGCACGACGGTATCGAGGAAGACTTTAAGATATCATACCTTCACCTCCGTTTATACATGCTGTCCATGCTTTCAAAATAGCAGGTCCATTGTCGGTGGTAGCAGAAGCAACACCACCGTAATTGAGAATGTTACAGATCTTCACTGCAGCTTTTTGAGCTGTTGTAGTGGTAGGACCAACCGTACCAGAAAGTTGACCGGCCACGAGAGCTGGTAGGGCCAATAGGGAGGCAGTAACGAATGAAAACACCGAAGACTTCATTTTGACAATAGAGAGAGAGCTGAGGAAGAAACAATGTACATGCAAAGATCGACCATTTCAACTGGCGATCACGTATCTTTTGAATATTACGAGTTCGAAAGGGGTTCAGCATTTTCGGTATATCTGTAACCGCGTAGAAGAACCCGTGAACGACTTTGTCCACCCTTCCTATCACACAAGTGTGAATAGATCCAGGAATTCTGATGGTAGATCCTCGACCATCCCACCAATGATCACAGATTAGCCGGAAAGATACATCCATGCAATACTTGTTAACATCTAAAAATATTGAAAGTACGCTTTTAGATACAAATAAGTACCGAACTGTGGACACTCGGTGGATTGATGTCCAAAGACGTATGCAATATAAAAGGTACCGACCCCGATGTGAATGAAATTAATTCCGCACGGGTTCCACTTTTGTGCCCTTCTCCATTTTCCGGAAATTAAAATCTTGTTTTGAGTGAATGAAAATGGAAGGAGGGCCTGTCGAGATTCTTACTTAAGATTCTCTGTCTTCTGATATAGGTTTGCAAAAAAGGGAAATTAGACCGTCGATCCGTCCATCGGACTCTCATTGTAGGTGGGAAAATTTCTCAACATTTCCGACCCCATAAAACATGGGGTCACAAGGCTTGAGAGCCGAAAAAAGCTAAAGTCTGGGGAAAATCCGGGGTAATGACAAAATAATCACAACTTTTCCGGCGACTTGCAGGTTTACACGTTGTACAAATACGATTTGTTATTAATCAATCTATGACTGTTGGGAAACGTGGTTATTAAGGTTAATTAGACTGCCTACATGCACTGTAACCAAACCAACGAAAATCATTAACGCCATGCCTCAACCAAGGAACAATTAGACTTTAATCTTGAGAAAATCAGTTGCGATTCGGATATCTCGCCGCCGTACCGAACGTTAAATGAGTAAGCCCCTTCATCTAACAAACATGAAAACAAAATGAGAAGAAGCATCAATTGAGCTTCCAACCTGCTGCCAACTCGCCAAGAAAAGGAGACTCCAAATGATTGGCTGAGCTCTACATTATGCGTACCTAAAATGTAGGTAGAATGGCAAAAGTTAATATGTAACAAAAAGTAACACAATGGCCATGAAGTCAATTGTAAACCGCAAATTAGGTGGCTAAAATGGTTGGTTCGCATTGTGGTAATCACGAGAGATCATTTCCGAGACTTCCGAGCAGACGGTAAATCTTCCTCCCGACCGCGCTTACTTGTTGACCTCACCATGGTTGGCGGGGCTAAGATCACTTTTGCGGGGGCGCAAACTCTCCAGTCTCTACCCGGAGCTTTGTACCTGACTCCAAAACATGTGGTTATAAGAATGTCTCCACCTTCGATAACAAAGTTCGGATGCAATTGAGAGTCATCCAGGGCGTGTATACTCGAGTCGAACTTTGAATCGGGATGCGCCCAAATGCTTTCAAACTCTCCTTTGTATGACCCCACGATGTTGTGCAGCTCATTGCCCACTTTTGCCATGCTTTCGTGAAAACTATTCATACTGTCACCAGCACCAATCAAGGGCTGCATGATCATATTCAGTTTTTCTGACATACTTGTGTGACGCAATTTCATGCGGTCTTCAAAAGGCTCGGTCTCTGCCATTTGCCGATGATATTCCTGCAAAAATATATCTGCAACGTGTTCGGAAAAGCCTACCATCAATTTATCAGTATAATGTTTCTAGAAGGGCAGGTGGGGTCTTATCCTACAAAGGTATGCTGTCTTCCGCAATATTGCATCATCGCCAAAAGCCGAACTTCCTTGGAAGGTAAAATCGCATATGATGTATGCAATTACTCCCCTCAGAAAATCCAATGGTTTCAAATGAGTCTTCAACAAAGGATAGTCAACCTTTTGCCTGATGAGCACCCCAGTTGGAACATCCAATAAGCCGCGAATGTTAGCCAGCGTCGTGCCAGCATTCGAAGCAGGAACCTTTTCATCTTCGATGCAAAGAAGTTCCCAAAAGCTTTTGGCCCTGGCTAATGGTGCCATAGAACTGCCTTTTACCAGTTCAGTATATTGGAGTATCAATGTCTCTAAATATGCCAATGGACTGGTGATCTTGTCGTCATCAACGCTTTCTCTACCGAGTCTAGAACGAATGTTGTCTTTATTGCAGCTTTGCCTCACGAAAGCATTTGTTGGTGCATCATTCCCCCTTTCAAGATACCTAGACCTAACGCTGTTGGAATCTAATGCTTCTGTTTGTCTCTGTTCACAAGCCGTCGTATCTGTCGACAAGGCCAATGGATTCGCCGAATTTAGGTCGAGGTATATTGTGTCGTCAGTCGATTGACGTTCGTAGATAGGACTGTGTTCAAGTGCTATCGAGCCCCGAGTTTGAGACAGTCCCGTATTGGACTGCTCACTAGACTGGTATAGAAGGCTCTCAGAAATCTTGTTCTTGTTCGATGTCTTAAAGTTCAAGAGTTTGCCTGGCTTCAAAAATCGATTGTGAAAGAAACATTTTTTCCCAGCATCTTTGCATGATTCACATGCCACATCGGCGCTTTCTTTCACGCATTGCAGCCGGTGTCGCTCGCATTGCGTGCATCTGCGCGTCCTGAGATGAGAAAATTTCGAGTTGAGGTCACCCTTAACGGAAAAATAAGCTGGCATAGCATGATGACGCTTGAGTCTTGGCAAAAGTATTGCTTTCGCAATCTGCTCTTGCAATGGCATGGTGATGATCGAACTCGATGTCATACTTTGCTGTGCTTTGGACATAGTTGTAGTGATCGAAAGACTAGAGTCAATAGTGCTTGTATGAGACGCAAGGTCCTCTTTTGTGGGCGTCATTATAGGCGATTTGATTGAACCTATAGTTTCGTAAGCATTATGTGTGGTAGATAAAAATCCCAAGCATCGGAATTGTTACCACGAAGATTGTTGTCACTAGCTGGGTTACCGATTAGTGGCTGTACCTCAGCGGCGCTGACAGACGGATTGTTCGTGAGGGTGGTCACATCAAGGGGAAAGACTGGCATTGCCATTTTGTTGTCTGGGATATAGACTGTCTTCCTGGTGTATTGAATTTGAAACCACGAAGTAGAATCTTGTTGTAAAAAAATATTTATTATTTCGATGGAAAAAAAACCTGTCTTCTTGAAGGCAAGCAAATAGCTCGGTAAGATGATCTTGCAGTCTTTAGCACTCTCAGGCGTTGTTGCAAAACTGGTAACAATCGTTATGTGAGACAAGACCACGCCACAAACACTGCAGTTAGGCAGATGTAAATCAAAGGCCTTGACATCCAGTTTTCTCAAGCCAGTCTGTATCAATAATGGTGGTGTAACACTGTTGAAAGAGACGTCTTGAATAACCCTAGTAGATATGTATCAGAATATGCACATGGCAAAGTACAGATTGACAAACTCGGTGAACTGTTTTGGTGGCCACTCAGTAATTCAAAACGTATCTAATGCTGTGCGACCATCCAAACTGGCAGTATGCAGCAGCTAAAAATTACCACAATTTGATGTGGCGCGTCAGTTGCAAAAGTGCTGGAGAGGACTATCTGTAAGTATGGCCGTTTTCAAGCTTTACACTTGTTCTAACATACATGTTTCGGTTAGCTTTGCGAAGAAAGATTGAAGATAGCAAAATTGCTATGTAATATCCAGAACTGGGCATCTTTGTGTTCTACTTGTACTAATTTATACTCCGAAAATGTCTGCTATGGAATCGAGAAGTGATCAGTCGGTTTCGAAAGGTAGGTTAATCATGGGTATAGATATGGGAACTACTAGGGGTGCGGTTGCCGATTTGCTACTTCCGGGCGGTGATCAAGAGCTTGGGCACCAGCATGAGCCAGAACCTTTCCTGTTTGCCGACTGGAAGGGCTCTTGGGGAAGTGGAGATGAGTTTCCTTTGACAGCACTCTACTATAACGAAAATGATCAGGAGACTTTGCCAATGACCGGTCATGAGTTGAGAATGCTGCTGGACAGCGCAATACCATTCAACACAGAGCGATTCTTCCCTCTATGGAAGTTACTTTTTCACGATAGTAGGGACCCGGTCACCGCCTCACTCCAGAAACCAATGTTAGCAAGACTGGAGAAATTGAAAAAAACGAGGGAGGATCTCCTACGGGACTGGGTGTCGATTGTCTACAAGGAGCTGATTTACGACTCCTTTGGCAATTTGCCTGCTTTGAGAAAGGGGATGATACCAAACCTCGAAGACCTAAAAATTGAAGTTATCGTTCCAGTGCCGCCAGGACGCTCAACAATTGCACACGAACAGGTGCGGAATGCTTTAGTCCAAGGTCCTATCACATCAAACCAGGTATTTTTGGTCTCAGAGCCAGAGTGTTCGTTCGGATGGTGGTGTCACATGGAAGCCGAGAAGGGGCAGCATGAGTGGAAGGTGAGCAGAATTCAAATCAGCGGGATCTTAACTAACGAAACTAGATCGGCACAAGGTACATAGTTCTTGATGCTGGCGGCGGCACAGCGGTATGAAACCTGCTTCCCTTCGCTCATTGATCTTAATACTGATAGTGATTTCAAAAGTGTACGGTCACCTACAAGTTGACGGGCATCAATCCGCCAAGATTTAAACAGGAGTTTGAAAGTGAAAGTAAGTTTAGGCGGAATAGTGCCCTAGGGGTTGACTAATTTAAGCATTCTAGGTATGATCTGTGGCGCAGAAACCATTTCCGAAAACTTCAGAGGGCTTCTGGATGTTAAAATCCCAGAAGGAATAGCACATCGACCATGGGCGATACAACACGCTTTGAACTCGTTCAACAAAGGATACAAAAATTATTTCGGAATCTCGAAAGACCCGCGGCCATTCTGCCTTTTAATACCAGGTCTGGCGAATGAGTTGAAAATTGATCATGAAGATATCATGCAATGTTTCGCTAAGCCTCTGAAGAGATTAATAACTGCCGTCGAAAAACAGGTGAATCAAGATAAAAAATCCGTTCCTGATTATTTAATAATGGGTGGAGGCATGTGCCTCAACACTTATATCTCCGAAGCACTGCGGAAGGAGTTTCAGCACCTGAAAGTGTGTCAACTACGCCACAACAAAGCACATATCGTAAAAGGTGCCGTCTGGCTGAGGTCCCAGCAAGATTTCATTACGCGCCGCCCTTTGAAGTATACGGTTGGTATAGTCACATATCAGGAAGTCAATTCTTCAGTCAAGCGATTCAGCGGAAAAGGATATAGAAACGAGGACACGTGGAAAAATCAGAGAGACGGCAAACACTATGTATCTGTGGTCTACTTCTTGGCCAAGAAAGGTCAGCTGGTCGACTCCGATTACAAAGTCACATCCGAGGGATTCAAGGATGCCCGTGTACGCTATTCCACATCCACTTCACTCCAAGATCTGAATTTTGAAGACGTGGTTTACACCATGAACTATACGCCTGACAAAGGAGAGAGTTTTGTATTCTTGCGTCAGGATGGGCGATTGGTCAATATACATGGGGCATTGATTCGCAAACCCGAAAAATCGGACAGAATTCGGTGGAATCCAATGGATAGTGGCATCGACCTGAAGGAGTTGAAACAAAAGAGATTTCGCGAATCGACGCCATCTTATATGATAAGGTATGCAATACACACTGAAATGACAGACGTGGGTTGCAAGTATTGCATCATGATATTTTCCACGAATGGACAACAGCACGGCTTCTGCGGTGATCTCCAGGTAGAATCAATCACAGATATCCAACAGATTTCAGAGAACTTGTCTCAGAGCTTCGCTTTCGGGCAGCGACAAGTTGCGCCAGTACGGGCAAGTAAACCAGCTTCCAGGGGTGCTTCCGAGAGGCCTACGAAGAAGGTGACACGTTTGAGTATTCGAACTTCCAATCTTCAACAGATCTCCAAGGCGGCCAATGCTGTGATTAGCGGGCAAAACGAGCCATCTCCATGGCCAGCAACAGAGGAAGTCTCGAAGGCGGCTCGAGTTGAGAGGGATTTCAAGGGTGACTCTCCTCTCAGAAGCCATCCATTACCGAACAATCTCTTGGTTACACCTTGTCGCCCCACGAAGCGAATATGTTCCTGACGACCATCAATACCCCTGAATCCACTGACCGAATTTCATCACCTTCGATTCGAGTTGCAACATTTCCAAAACCACTCGCTCAGATTGGATTATTTTGTATTTATGGTTGGCACTCTGTTTGGCATATGCTAGAGAGATACTCCAGAAGCAATGAGATGCGCAAAGGATTGAAAGCGGGTGTAGAAGAGAGTAGACAATGAATAGATGGATCAATTCCAGCACATTGCAACCATCATTTCTCATGCATCCTCACGGTGATATATTCTTCGCAAAAGTACAGTCCGATATCGTAGCTGTGTGCGAGATATGCGGAAGGTCCATCTCGAGTATCATGAAGGTTCCTTAATCTGAATGACGATATCGCAATGTAATAATAAGGGCTTAGCTTGAGGTTAAATTATTCGGATTGAATTGTGGTCGAGCATATGCGACGCGAGATCTCTTGAGCTCTGCAGCACTAACTTCATTGTCAGTATGGAATATACTTTCTCTGAAAGCATACAGACATAACAAGTAAATACTCAGGCACTTAGCTCAATTTGTACATACCTTTGATGGGGGAATCTGCGGGAATTCATCATTTCTAACAGTCTGTCGCGTCTGTTTCAATTCTCAATCTCAACCTTGGTGGATTGATTTGAGATTCTGCCGTTAGTCGCCATTTCTGGTCACCGCCTAAGGTTAATTATTCATCACATCATCTAGAGCTAATGTCTACCAAAGTATTTTTGATAGTAGTGTCTAATTCTAAAGACGTCTAACCGCAGACAGGGCAAGAATCAATCCTACCTTCATTTACCACACGATGAACCGTATCAACATTTATACATCGGTAGGTATTCACAGCCGATATAAGTGACCTCTTCCAAGCCATGAGCTCCCAATGTTTCATCGAGCGGGGTAAAGGGAGTTCATGTTGTACAGTGAGTGACTATTAGTGAATATGAGTCGAAAAAGCGGCGGAAGTAAGAGCAATTCGTCATTGCCCTAATAAGTGAAAGGAAAGTTGTTCATAAAAGCGTGCAAGTTTGTTCGTAAATACATCACTATCCATCAAGAACTCCTCATTGAAATCTTCAACCATCGACGTCTCTGCACCTCTCAGAAAATCTTTCTAACCGGGTTAATTGAGTCTTGAGTCTTTCAGAGCTACTCATACGAAGACTTATCACAATGGAAAGCCCTCAAACCATCTCAGCAAGTGCCACTTCTTACTTGACCCTCGCCAATGGATTTTGGTTGATCATTGGCTGGGTTTTAGCCTCTTTTCTGTATCAGATTGTCTATTATCGTTTCTTTCATCCCCTCAAGAACTATCCAGGTCCATTTTGGGGTACCGTTACCAGACTTTGGTATACTTACCAGAGCTACAATCAGAGCGAGTTGGTGGTCTATGAGAATCTCTTCAAAGAAACGAAAGGTACTGATGATGTCATTTACCTATGAAGATTATATGGTCACTAATAAATATTGCATGTATAGCTCCTGTAATACGCATTTCACCCACAACTCTTCTAGTCAAATCAGCCCTCGCTTTACCCATCATCTATCACCGCAATGCAGTCAAATCCAGATTCTACAGCAATGGAGGCTTTGCTGCTGAACCTGTTATCAGTATTCGCGACCATCAAGCACATTCTTATCGTCGAAGACTTATAGGACCTCCTTACTCATACTCAAAGATTATCAAAGCCGAGCCCCTCGTTGATAAGATAGTCTCGGCATGGCTTACGAAGCTGAATGAACTTTTTGTTGAGACACGAAAACCTGTAAATATGGCAAGTTGGGCTACTTATTTTGCATTTGACACAATCAGTGAAGTGGGCTTTGGACAAGCTTTAGGCTTTGTGGAGAGTGGAGAAGATGTGGGCGGATTGATTCAAAGTGTACATGATGGTATTGAGATATTTGGTGTCATGGCGCATCTGTACCCTTTCGTAGAATGGGTAACATCGGGGCCATTAGGCCGGTTCTTTACCGCAACACCAGATATGAAGAATGGCATGGGTCAGCTGATGAGATGGAGAGATAAAATCATCAATGCCAGAATTACCGAAATCGAGGAAGGAAAAAGAAGAGATCGTGTGGATATTCTACAATCGTAAGTCTTCTTAGCGCTTCAAAACTCGGCATCCAGTTAACCTTTAAATCATCTAAAGATTTCTCGAGGCCAAAACACCCGAAGGAACCCCTATGAGCCGAGATGAATTGGAGGCCGAAGTCTTGGTTGTCCTGATTGCCGGAGCAGATACTACAGGTACAACCTTCAGCTCTATTGTAACAGATATTCTCTCATCACCTGGCGATTATCAACAAATGTTGGCTGAGATAGATGCCGGATTTGCGGCCGGAAATCTTTCACAGCCAGTTCCTACAGCCGCGGAAGTTTCAAAGCATTGTCCGTTTTATGTTGCATGCATAAAAGAGGCTCTTCGACTTACTCCGTCCTCACCAGTACTTTTCCCTCGAGAAGTAATGGCCCATCAACCTCCTTTGATAATCGATGGCAAGGTAATTCCAGTTGGTACTGAAATCAGCTGTTGCGCATATTTTGCAAACCGAGATAAGGAAATATATGGCGAAGATGCCGAGACTTTTCGCCCCAAACGATGGCTTGAAGATGATGAAAAGGCCAAGCTTTTTGAGAAGTACAATTTCACTTGGGGATATGGATCAAGAGTGTGCCTAGGCAAGGACCTTGCGTATATGGAGTTGATGAAAGGTCCTTTAATGGTATGTCTCTTTCTTACTACCAAGCAATTGCTACTTCAACATCTACTAAAACTAACACTCTCTAGTTCTTTCGTAATTTCGACTTCAAGTTATGTACACCGAGTAAAGAAGTACCCGGTCCACCCAAACGTGTTACAGTTGGTGGTTTATTTCATTGGCAGAATATTTGGCTCGATCTACAAAAGCGCAAGGTTTGAGATGTATCAGATTAGTATTACGAGTCGTCATCAGTGATCATGTGGTTTTTCGAAGATAAAATTCTTGTTTAATTGTAGTCATCTCTAGGGTCGAAATCATGCGTTATCGGACAAGGAAGGGGGGCAGGTTAAGCTGCTTGATACTGTGGCTTTATGATCATTAGCTCAGAATGAATTCCTTCAATGTGTTGCTGTATGTTTAACTCTGGTCCCCGTCCTAAAATTGAATTTGAAGTCACTGAGAACTTTGACTTTGCACCCCACAAAGCAAGACAGATCCGGAATTTTATCTTCTTCTCAGACAGATGCCAGTCACCATCTCTAACTTTCCAATGTGAGGTTTACTCAATTACCGCTTCACATTCTTGACTCTTGAGGCTCCATTTCTTGACTATTCTCTTTATCACGCCACAAATAAAGCTCTCAGAAGTGCCGAAAAATCTCAAATACCCCGCTTCAATTCAATGCCACAACTATATTGATTGTATGGGCTTGCGTATTCTAGATCAACGCACAAGAAGTTTAGAAAATAAGTATACCAATAGATGCGTTTGTTGACTCATTCTACCCAGACACGGAGCCGTGCATATCTTACATAAAATGCCTTGTAGTCTAAACTTCCTGGCAAGCAATAACCGTATTCCTAATAGTTCAGCGCCTCTCAACGTTGTGTAGCACAAGTTTATTTCAAAGTAAACGCCTAGCAAACGAATATCTATGCGACTTTCCTTAGGTAGCAGAGAGAATATACCATGCATGTTCTCATTCCCTGTCTCACCTAATCTTGCGTTTGAGAAGTCTTTCCCATCCGGAACTATCTGGCTTTTCATCTGACTTGTAGATTGTAACTATACTCAACAGTCGTATATCTAAAATGGCAATTGCAGCCTTCGGAAGTAACAGCTATTCCTGCAAGAACCTCCTGAAGGGCAACTCTTCAACATCATGGAAGCAGAAAATCTCCAGATACAAGCGCTTCAGATTAGTCAGTTAGTTCTAGACTGAAGTCTGTGCAGCCAACCGTTGACTTTTCTATCATTTAGTAGTTTCGTCTGATACTGAACTGTTTTTAGGTCACTTGATCCTAGTACATTTAGCAACGGACGGAGATATACATTCACAATGCGGTTTTCCAATTCCCTCTCACATTTTTGCAACCATCTTTCCGAATAATCCGTACGGTCCATATGTCTCAGACTACCTTCTAACAACTGCGGAGAATTTTTAGATGTCACACAAGCTGCGAGCTACAAGAGCTTCAGATTCGCCTACCTACCAATCTTATGCCACATATATATCATTCCGGATAACCACATTGCCAGGTTCATGGAAAGACTCATGCATGCGGATCTAGAAACCGGAACGTTCTCTATACTGCAACTGGTCGGGATATTACAGAGGTCAAGCAAGAACACAGCCAAAAGATTGAAATAATCTGTGCTGCCCATGATAGGAGAACATATTGAGTTGTACACATAATAACCCAAGCCTCCCATCTTGGCTGCAATCTCTGTAGCATGCAGCTCTGCAGGTAATCAACTGCGCTCAAGATACGACTAATCTCTACAAGGGGGGGGGGGATGTTTCAGTTGGATCCAAGAGCAGATATTGTTCTGATGGGTTTCCAACGCTGGTGTGATTTTTAGGCCCCAACAACCGATTATCAACCTCTCTTCTCTCTCCTGCCTCAGATTTGGAGCCATAGCATTCCGAAGAGAACCGTGTTTAACACAGCATCTGAAACCAGCTCACTTCGCCGACCAGTTTCTAGCCTCCAAACTCCCTCTCAAATGTCTCTCAAACGCGTTTCAAATACTCCCCAGTAATCATCATCACCCAGATACCTCACCGCACACACATAAAAGACCGGCTTCTCGCATCCTGCCTAAAGCTGCAGTATTCAATCCCGACAGCACCTCCTATGGCTCACTTACAGGTCGAAACCTGCAAGATCCCAACCAAACTATTAACTCTCACGCACGTAGCCATAGCACAGCCGTGCTCGTTTCCCAACGCCTCACCTACATTTCCCATTTCTCATTTTCCAAATTTTCAAAACACTAATCAGTCTATACTGGCTTCTCGCTTCTGGCTACCCGCAACCCGCATCCCACATCCCGCATCCCGCATCCCGCAACCCGCATCCCGCATCCTAAATATACCCACCAAACCAAATTTCCCGCACTGCAATGCAAACTAGACAGCAGCAACATACCAACAAACAACATCCCTAAAACTCAACAGCACCTCTTGAATCTCAAATCAAACGCAATCTGCGTGAAACTACATACCAACTGCCGGGTTCCACCTACACACTGCATAGCACTACAGAATCTAACTCTCTTCCCTCCCAAACAAAATTTGCTTGTCAAATTCTGCATGTCTCATATGCATGTATAGATGACTGGAACCACCTACATACTTAGCTCGCTTGGCAGATGTTACACCGCCTATCTGTCGTTACACAAAAGCCTTTGGTTCACACATACCCCTACGCCACGCTGCCCCATATGCAGAATTTTGAGGAGTATTGTGCGCGGATAATGAAAGGATGTCGGTTATGCATTCTGGGTAGTGAGAAACGTGATTGAAAGATGGATCATGTGGTTTGTATATCACGTGGTGTGGTAGGTCAAGAGCTTCGGTGAGGGGGAGGCAGAAGAGGGAGGTGGGACTAATCTTGAACTCATAAGATTGATGGATTGAATATGATGAATTAAAGCTACCTAAAAGCTCCAGATAGAGGATATACATAAATAAACATACATAGATCTACAATATACTCCCAAACTCCTCTTTCCAATCACCCGGACCTTTACAAGTCAAAAGCCTCGCTTACTCCTTATCCCCATCCCGATTTCCTAGGTCCCCATCCTCCCGACCCCCTCTTCCAACCAGTCTACATCAATCTTCGTAACCTCTCCCTCATACTTTCCCTCTTCCCTCACCTTATCCACCAAACCGCTCGTTCTCTTCAATCTTTCCCTCCATCCTTCCACCCACACATATGCTAATTTGTATTCTCCTTTCGCCACCTTCCTCTCCCCCATTTCCTCTGTCCTCTGCTTGACCACGTCTTTCCCCTTCTCCCCCACTTTCCGTGTCATTCTACCAGCTCTCCATCTCAACTTTCTAGTTCTTCTATACCCCTTTTGTTTCCTTAAAGATACAGGGTGAACAAGTCAATTTCCATCCTTCAAGAGAGGTTCTCTCTCCGCACCCCTCGTACCCCCTACTCCTGAACCCCCCATCCATCCCGCACTCCCCTTGTCCCCACCATTCGTAAAATAGGGATCATCTTCATCTCCATATAGTTTTCCCCTATCAAAACTTCCACTACTTCTATGGCCCGGTAATCCAAAGGCCGGACTAGGCAATCTTCCATCGCCATCTAGACTCTTTGGCAGGAAATCTGCATCTGTATCTGGATCATAGTCATCTTTTGCATTGACGTTGGTATTCACATTGACACCCGCGTTTGCATCCGCTTTAACATTCGCGCTTTCCCCAAAACTCAAACTCGATCGCTTTGACAAACTCTCACTTCTGCTTCTCAGACTCGAGACCGAAAGACTATGTGGTCTGGTTTGAATCGGTGTATTCGAACGATTCGGTGAACCAACATTGAAAATGCTCATTCCGGAAAGCGGTCTCTGTTTGGGAGGTGGATTTGAATCATTTGCTCCTGCTTCGAATAGAGAGCGCGTTCTAGCGAAGATGGAACTAACAGGTCTTGGATTACGTTGTGGGGATGCGGTTTCTTTTTCTTGAGTTGTGGCTGCAGTTTTGGCGGGATCTTCTGACTGTGTCCAAGGAACGGAATGGAGATTTGGTGGCAGAGAAGTCGATTTTTCTTCGGTCTGAGTGGGAGTCTGAGCGGTGAATATTGGGGTTGATGCAGGTGCGTTGGAGCTCAAAATCTTCTCAGGAGGGATAAGTGATGGTGGAGTCGGTGCTAGGACTGGAGGATACTCTTGATCCATATGTACGTTGCTTACGTGAAAGGAAGATGAATGTGAAGGACTTGGAATTGGAGATTTGTATTCTTGTGGGTTGAAAGGATCAAATTCGGCGGCGTCTTGTAGATTAGGAGATTTGATAATTTCGTCAAGGTTTTGTTCTTGATTTGCTGAATCATCCTGGGTATCATCATTTTGATGTGACCATCCTTCAGAAGTTTCGAATTCCGTTGACATCATCTGACTGATGTGTGGTTGTTGAGACACAGGATCAGAGTATTGTGGCTGTTGAGGTGGAGTTGGAGGACCTGATTCACCATCATCTGATGCATAATGTTCGAATGATGGAACTGTATCAACTGTATGAGAACGGTTACGACCATTATCGTTGTTCAATTGAGTTCTGTAATCTTGTTGCTGATCACCGTCTTGAGAATATCCCCATCCATTATAGGCGTTGTTGATTGAGGCATCTAAGTAATTTCGGTGTTCATCTGGTGGAAACCTTTCAGATCTCGACCTAGGACTCAACACAGGTGACTGATGTGGTTCCGGTGAAGGTGTTAGACTACTTCGAATTTGTGAAACTCTCGAGAATACCGCCTCATGTTCTGGACTCAAATCACTATTTCGGTGATACAACGATGCTGGACGTCGAGGTTTAGGTTTTGGGGTGAGGTTGTTGTTTTCGATAAGATCTTCGTCTTCCACCGGCTCGGACTTTCCACGATTTTCCTCAATGTCAGGACTTGGCTCCAAGACTCGTGGTAGATCCGTAGCATTAGAAACGGTTGCGTTTTCAATTGGTGCTTCGGGAGTGCCATCGATTAAATCATCTGTGCCGCTGACTTCATGGGGTGACTCTATTTCTTTGACATCGGAGCCAAACATCAATGCCATTGGTGCCTGTGGTCTTTTGTTTGACCCAGAATTTGAAACCTCAAGATTGGATCCGCTTGGATGGTCAAACTCGTCTTGAAGAATTCCTGTTGAGATTTCCTTGAAAGCTGGATCCTCTGACTCTGACACTAATGGGTTGTTCTCTCTTTGTTCTTTCAGCCCATCATCATCAACGGAGTCCTCATATTGCCAATGTGGATGGAAGAATCTACTCTTGGGCATGTCTTCTCCATCTTCATCGTCATCCTCGTGATCTTCGCCGACACGGGAGGCACCATCATGTGATTCTTCCCGGATAGTCTCAAGATAAGGAAGCGGACCCTCCTCTTCTTCTTCTGAGGATTGATCCCATTCATTTTCGCTTTCAGAGTAATTCTCTGTTTCCTCACCTTGCTCGGTCCTTTCACCCTCTGAGCCTGAGTCTTCTGGATTGTGATCTTCATGTTCATACTGTAAAGCGTTAACTACCTCATTTGGCTCGTCTATGGTTGACTCGGCACTTTGTTCCTCACTCAGTACTGCGTCTGGTTGTTCGAAAGGGTTTAAATGTTCATCTTGCTGAATGAGTGCGGTGTGGAAATCTTCTTCTGTATGTTCTTCATTCTGAGGGGTTTCGTTCAGAGTACTCGACGATTCTTCCGTTTCGAGTGTTCGAGCTTTGTTTTCATTGAGAACCTGGCTCTCTTCTTTTTCATTCTCAAGCTCACTAGATTTGTCCCCATTCTCTTGTTGTTGACTAAGCAATCTCATTTGCTCATTTAACAAGGCAATTTCTTCTCTCGCTGCCATATCTTCGGCACTTTCTCTTCTTGGTCTCTCTTGCTCCGCTTCAACAAGTTCGCTTTTTTCTATAGCATTGCTATCCTTCTCTGTGCTTACATCAACAGGTTTATTCTCCTGTTTGGCAGCTTGTTCTTCCTCGACAGCTTTCATAAACTCTGCATTCAAACGAGCAATCTCCTCTCTAGCACGAACATCTTCAGGGTCTTCATGTTGTGTTTGTTGAGGTGAAGGCGAAATATCTGGATTAACTACTTTCAATTCCGGCTTGGTTTTGATTTGTTCTGATTCGACAGCAGCAGGCTGTTCGTTCTCTTGAGGTAATGCTTCGTCGTGGACGGGTTCAGAATCAGTTAGGTTGTTTGGACTTATGTGTGACTCATCTTCCGTCTCGAGATCGATAGGATGGTCTGTTTCTCTGGACTCTTCAATGTGATGGCCTTGTGTCTCATCGACGTCTCTTGCTTCATGAACAGCATCGGAACTTTCGTCATTTAAACTGTCCTCTTCAACACCATCGTGTCTCTCGGCATTTATCTGCTCTACCTCAGGCGGCACTTCAGATGCTTCACCATTCAGGCTTTCCGGGACAGATGCCTCTGGTACCGAGGTAATGATCTCAGGCACGGAATTTGTATCTTGTTGGCTTTCAGATTCTGCTGTGCTCTCTTTCAATGGTGTTTCATCAGCAAGATGCACTGGCTCCTCAATAGAAGTGGTGGGAAGTTCGTTGTCTCCATGATGCTCTTGAGTCTCCACTGTAGCATCATCATTTGTTTGCTCTGGTACTTCTTCGACTTCTTGATGAATTGGCGCCTCACTTTCCGAAGTCAATGGCTCAGTCTCAACCACTTTTTCCGACGTTTGAATATCCTCAGAAGATATTTGACTTGATATCATTGGTTCCACACCTTCTTTCATGTGGGATGAAGGAGTTTTACTATCTTCAGAACTTTCTTCATGGCTCATTTCTTTCGAATCCACATGATTCTCTTCCTGAGCCACGTCATCTAGGTGGGAACCTTCATAATCATCGCCAGTAGTCTGTTGAATTGTGGGCGAAGGAAGTGGTGATCCAACATCAAGATTCAAAGCTGCTTCTCCAGTGCCTTCGAACTCTTCAGGGCCAGGTGTGGGTGTTTCCTCAAGTAATGGTACTTGCACAGTACTGTTAGCCTCTACCAGCGGTTCTTCGCTCTCTTGATCGAGCTTTAGATCTTTTTCCTCGGTGTCAGGAATAGATATCTCAGAGATAGTCCCCTGTTTTTCGGTGGCAGGCTCACTCTCTGGTGCATTGCTATTCTCTTTCTGGACAGCAGCTGGTTCATCAATTCGGTACTTGATGTGACCTGGCAATTGAATAGGGTCGTCAATGGTCTGCGAGATCTCATTTGAATCGCTATCATGAGCTTGTTCATCTGGTCCCTCGTCTTTCTCTATGTCGCCTTCGACTGGTGCGTCCAAATCACGTGCGCCAAAATCAGGAGACTCAGCTGCCTCTTGAATTTGTTCCGAGACCGTTATAACCGGCTCGGCAGCTATCTCAGTCTCTTCGATGGTGTCATCTGAAGTGATATCACGAGTTTCAGGTAGCTCCATTTCGTTACTTGCATTGGTGTCGGCTGCAGGGTCTGCAATAGAACCAATATCAGTATCTTCGATATGATACTCATCTTGCGGCAGAACAGCAGCTTCGTCGACAATATCGTTGTCCTTGCTAGCAGGTTCAGAATCGGTAGATAATACATGAGTTTCAGAATCCTCATGACCTTTGATGTCTGCCGAGCCCACATCCGGAGTTGGCTCTGAGTGTGGAAATATTTCATTGGGGATGCTTCTCGCCTCTACCACTTCTGGTGAGACAGCTGAGAACGCTTCCTGTTTTTCGGGAGCATGCATGCTCTCCGAAGCTTCGGTGTCTTCAGGTTTCAGATCAATGCTTGCAGTATCTTCAAGGTCCCTTTCAGACTCTTGATTTTGCTCGGTGTGATCTTGATCTGGAGTTACGTTCTCGTCTTTAGATTCGTTCTCATGTTCCAACGCCTTGCTATCCGTGGACTCTTCGCCAGCAATAACTTGCTCGGCCATAGTTTGCTGTGTGTCTTCAGCCGAATCGGGCAAAGGTTGGGGGATAGCGTCCTCGGTATTTGTTGGTTCGGTGGCTTCCTCTTGGTCTTTGTCAACTTCCGGTAGATTGTTTGACAAGGGCTCAGACTCTAGAGCTGCTTCCTCATTAAGCTGAGCGCTCTCTGATTCTACTGGCTCTGGTAGTGGCGTAAGGATTGCCTTGGCTTCAGATTCCTCGGGTGTAATCTTTCCACTTTGATTGGCGGATTCCGAGTCATCATGAGTGATTTCTGGTGCCTCATCTAGTTGATCAATCTCTGTATCGGCTGGCTCCGGAAGTGGCGTTTTAATTGCTTCTTCCACGGATTCTTCTACAATGTTTGAATCTTCATTGTGGACCAGCTCTGGGTCATGCTGAATTTCCTTTTCATCAATTGATGCTTGGTTCGTATCTCCTTGTGCACTTGAGATTATAGGCTCCTTGGGCATCAAATCATCTCCATTGTCTATCTCTGAGTTATCCTGATCATTGGAAGCAGTGGCAATCTCTTCATCATGCATGGGAGTTAAGATTGCCTTGTTGTCCAAGCTCAGGGGAATCTCTTCAATTGCGCTGTGTTGGGTTTCATTCGGAGGTTCATCGACAGCCAATGTCTCATTTCGTGATGCTTCATAATCCTCAAGTGGAAGATTATCATTTGATGCTTTCTCTAATGAAGGCTTCTCAGCTGAAAGTTGCTCTGCGGTTTCAATTTGGACTGGATCATGTGTTGTATCGTCCGCTTGCACTTCTGGTTCGGGAGATTCTTTTTCGTGGTCGGATTCATCCCTTTCAGAGACAACTTGATCTTTTGGGGCGTTCTCAACTTCAACTGTCTCGGGAGTTGTCTTTGATTCAGGGTCATCATTTTCAATCTGAATGTCGGAGGGCTCGGCGACTGGTGTGCTGTCGTCTTGAAATGACGTATGTTCTTCCGCGAGGTCTTTGTCCTCTGAATCGTTTTCATTGGCAACATTTTCAGTCTCAACAGTTTCTTGAACATGTGGCGCTTGCGATGCTGTAATTTGCGCATTCGGAGAAACATCCTTGGCTTCCAAATGAGGAACCATTGCTTCATTTGCTTCCTCCTCCATAGCACGTCGAATTTCCTCATTCAGCTTAGCTATTTCTTCTCTGGCTGCTCTGTCTTCGGGGGATTCATGTGGGTCAAGCACTGGAACAGTCTCGGCTTCTTTTGTTGCCTCTATCAGACTGTTGTCTTGCTTTGAATCGTCATTCTCAGCTTCGTGAGGAGTTTCGGTTGATTGGCTGTCTTCGATAGGATTCTTGATCATTTCCGGTTCTTGAGATACATGATCTTGCTTTAGATTGTCGCTGGTCTCATTTTGTGGAGCATCAATTGGCTGAGTCAAATCAATTGATTCCTTTGGGGTATCATCAGCCCCAACAGATGTAATCTCTTGGGGAGGCTCAGGCGCGTCATCAATCTCCTTGGTCATTTCTTCTACAGGCTCTAATGCTTCTGGTTCAGAATGATCTTGACTACCTTGCGCAAAGTTATCAAATTCGGGTTGCTGATCAGCTTGATGCACCTCTTCAAGCTCGATGTGCTGCTGTTCGGGGACTAAGCTAGAGGTTTCTTCGATAGGCTGTGATAATTCTTCAATATTCTCAAGATTCGGTGATTGTGTCTCTTGCTCTTTGAGGACACCCTCGTCTGGAAGTGAGGATTCTGGTTGAACTTCCAAGTCCTTGGTTGGCTCTGCCACAAGGTCTTTTTCACTGTCCTTAGTATCAGCTACGTTATCCTGAGGATCTTCGTCTTTGTGCTCGTTCACATCACGACTTAAATCTTCGCTTGCAACCGGATTTTTCTCCGCGTTCTCCTCCGTACCCTTGTTCTGATCGCCCGATATTAGATCTGGCTCTTGATTATTCAATACAACCTTTCTGCGGCTCTTGTATTGAATTTTAGGTAGCACAGTCGGAATGTTGAGTTGCTCGTCAATTTGTCTGTTGATTTCCTGTTTCGCAAAAATATTAGTAAATCGAAAAACACCCTGATAAAATTGATAGAATACAAACATACCCTTCTCGCAGAATCTAATGTTTCCAAAGCTTTTTGCCCATCTATCATTTGTTGCTCTAACTCATCCTCCAACCTTTCCATTTTTTCATCGATTCCATCCTCAACTTCTTTATGTTGACTTTGGAATTCAGCCTTCCTCTTCTCTGCCTCCTCTTGCCTTACCTTTTCTCTCTCCTTCACTTCATTCTCGATTCTCAACTTTCTCTCCTCATCTTCACGCTTCCTCCTCTCTATTATCTCGTCTTCCTCTCTCTTGATTTGTTCCTCGATCTCTTGTTCTTGTTTGAGTCGTGCTTCCTCTCCTTCTTTCATTGCAATGTCATGAGCCATCTTCAATTGCTGAAGCTGTTCATCGCGATCTCTTTCTAATCGTGTAATTTCCGCATCATGATTCGAAGTATCGCTAATTAAAGCGATAGTCTTGTGGATTTCATCGATATTAGAATGCAATTTCGTGACTAACTCTGCCACCGAAACCATTTTCCTTCTAATTGAGTGATCGATCTCAAGCTTGCAGTGTAGAATAAGTAGATATGTAAAGATGAACTTCTCAGCTGAGACAATGTCCAATGGAAGAAACGGAAAGTTCAAGAAGTTCGGATGAAATATATGGATATAGAAACGAATGTATGATACCACCAGCAATCCAATCACAAAGAATTAATTCCGATGATTCAATGCGATCCAGTCGCTGTTGGAGTTTGTAGAAACAAAAACAGGAAACGAATTTAGAAGGACAACTCAGAAATGACGCTTTTCGTTTCTTACGAAAAGGTTCTTAGAGTAAGATTGAAAGGATTATGCTAGTTTCACTCAAAACCATCACAATGGATACTTGCCTTTATCGAATCGGGTTGCTAATACAAACATAAGCATAAGATGCATTGTTTCATACTTCATGCTTTGATCGCTCAGACAAATGTTTACACCTAGGGTAGCCCCTAGTGCTCGAGAGTTGTTCAATATCGGCGCAGCGATGGAGGTTCGAGATTTTGAGGTATTCCCTGACTAGACATTTTGCCACTCTTTCGATATATCATCGACCTCAAAGGCCGATGGCAATCGAATAACTCTAAGCAAGCGCGGCAAGGTAGAATATGGCATTGAAGATATCGTGGATTGCCGTCGTGCTCCCACATCCTTCTGAAAGCCAGGGTTGCATTCACGCTATCAACGTCCGAGCGTGATAGTCACCTGACCGTGAACTCGATCGCGCACGTGCTCGACCCTTATTATCGTCTGAGCGAGTGCATGGCACAATTCCTTCTTTTCCTTTCCAAGCCCAGTTCAATCTGTATTTCGTTTATCTCCCTTCAAACCGCACGAACTGATCCCGTCTTTAAACCCTTTCCAGTATCGCCGCCAATATCTAAATCCGCCAAACCCCACCAGCGACTCGCTCAGGTCCCTTCAAACTCAATCTTAAACACAGGAGTCATCATCCTTGTCAAACTCGCTCGAGTTGCACAGATCTCCTACACGTCGCGCATCTGAAACTTCGAGCTCCAGATTCTGCTTTTCTATAACCAATCCCATCCTTCAAACATCTGTACGTAAGGCACCAATTTCGGTACTTAACTTTTCAGGATCAACGTCCGAAGGAAAGGGAAAGAAAAAGTAAGGTTCAGGACAATGCGTGGTGGTGTGAACTTTTAATATGCAAATACCGAATTCTCGCGTATATTTTCAGCGGGAGGATTGTAGGAGGAATGTAGCTCATGAGTTCATGAGCTCGAGTAAGAAGTAAATTGTAAGGCCGTTCGCCAAGGCTGAGGTTGTTATCACGACGTCTTCGAATTTGGCGGTTTGCTGTAAGTTTTCAATCATAAAGCTTGATTGTCTATCGAACTATATACATACAAAAATCAAAGAAACCCGATTGTGCATTATTTTGAATTTGTATTATACATTCTGAACTGAGGTAATGATCGTGTCTCGTGACGGAAATATTGCTAATCTTCATTTCAACCACAAACAGAAAAAAAGAAGTAATAATGATATTGTAGCTTGTGAATTTGTAGCCCCCCGGGGGAAGGGGGCTCAATACTCAGGCTCCAGAAAGAATATTGCCTTCATCAACTCGAGGTCCTGGCTGGCTATCTTTCCATTCCAATGCCACCTTTCTCGATTACTCGCGCAAAAATTCTATAAATGGTATAGTTCCCCCTCTTAGAAAATAAAATCTCGTACACTCCCCCATAAACCTTTTGATGATCCCAAGCCCACTTTAAATTCGTGACATATTTTCCTTTGAAGCTCTAGCGGTTCTTGATCTGAATTGGTCTCTGAATTGCATTCTACCGATGGTACCGTAGGAAATTGTACCAATGAATAAAATTGCCCACACACCTGTGATGACACCACCAATTGGGAAGATCAGAATATTAAGACCTGGAACGACGAATGGAGATTCGGAGGCGACGACGAGAGTTTGAATAGGTGGTTGAACGACAGTTTTAGTAACTCCGGAAGCTTGTGTGGAGAATTCACCATTAACGAAAGATGCTTGATTGGTATTAAGAGTTGTATTCACGGTTCCACCGGAGACATCTCTGCCAGTCAAAGTCACCGTTGGAGTTAAAAGTGCTTCCATGGTTGAGCTAAAACAAATCAGATTGGAATACTTTTGATTATTGGATTTCAACATACCTGTCCATATCCATGCCAACATATTCTTTATTCATTTGACCAACAAAAGCATATGATTGAACTAAAGTTATGGTCCTTCCCGTGGTGGTGTTTGTTATTGATTGTCGCTTTGAATTTGCTCGTGGCCACGAAATTATAGATGTACCATCGCTTCTGGCCATCAACGTCGACATGTTAACAGCCGATACTGTAGCTCCTTCATAACTCAACCCAACCTGAACATCCTGACTTGGAATATTGGCAAATGTTCCTGTGGGAGCAGAGACATTATATATCCTGAGGTCGGCCTTGAAAACTCCAGTACTGTTGTCGGCATATGGCAAGTTATAACAAACTGCCAAACCAGATGGATTGGTAGCCTTTCCATTTAATAAATCAAGTGCTTGAGTGCATGCCGCCTCAGTTTGAGTATTCCAGTCTGAAGCGTTCGTAGCTGCTGTAGTTGCTGGTGCATCTGTGATAGACCTCCGGCGGTCTTCAATAATATTATTCATATATCGCCTCAACATCTCCTCCTGATTATCTCGGCGAACCACTGGCTTCATATCCATAATTCCCGCGCTAACATGACCGGCAAGTAAAAGCGATGCCGTTACGGCTGCGTGCCAAAACATAATAGGCGGTGTTGATTAAAAAAGTCGAGACCGGCGAGTAAGAAAGACCCAAGATATGGTTTAAAGATTAGTAAATTTAAATCTGAATGACCCGACCGGCGGTGAGAAAGATTGTAAACAATGTCCTGCCTCAAGCAAGAGGTAGAAAACAACTTCAAAAAGAAAAGAAGGTATGAAGAGGAGATGGGCCTGCCCAAGAATTGAAGTGGGAGAAGTGGCGATGATATTGTTTAGTTTGCCAACCCAAGAAGAATATTATGAATGTAAAAAAGAAGAAAGGAACAAGAAGGATAGGAATAGTCTAGAGGTGCCATGCCACATGAAAATGCTAGACAGGCTTAGCATGGAAAAATACGAATCCCGTAACAAGAATTCGTAGGCATTCGGAAGCAAAAACAACGATATGAAGCTCATACCAGGGGGCGATCTCAACTCATCGATGCAAGATGGGCATGAGCATGTAAGCAACTCCAGACAAATTGTGTCGGACTTGACGGTTCTCGGTTTGGGAGGTTAACTTTGGCCCTGTCTGCTAAGGAATAGTTCCATAATCGGAACTACTAGCTTTTCCACTTATAGAGGGGTGTAGCATGTGCGAGACGTCTGAGGGTCAGTCCTATGGCGATGTTGAGACAGTGAGACCATCGCATGATGCGCGGTCAAGCTTTTCACAGATAATGTTGATTGGAAGACTTTTAATTTGTGAATTTGATCGACACAAGGAGGTCACGACTTGTCAGATGAGTGGCGGCACAGATGACGCTTGTCAATACATGCATACCATTAATAGAGCGCTTAGAGTAATGAAGCATCCACAGTATTAATCTGGGGGTAGGAAAACATGATCCACGGCACCAAAAAGGATGTTCTACCAAGGTAGGATTCGGCATCGTAGGACCATTATAGGTACAATTATCGATCAATCAAGCCCTTCCTATGCCCTTTGGATTGAAAAAGACTCCAGCGTTTTCAAAATGACTTGTTGAGACTGAATCTTGTCTGGGAAAATGAGGTGTGAAGCTTCCCGAGTCTCATCATCAATCAATACCTTGTCAAACTTGGCATAAAATAAAATCAACTAAACTTGATCGGTTAAAAGCTTACAAAGCTTTGATAGGACTAGCCAAATTAAGTAATAAATATCTACCACTTCCGGATTTTCAACTTGGCCGAAATATCACAGACCCTTTCATGATTTTTCACGGTATCAATGATAATCTTACGTTGACAACCAACGACACACGAATAACCTCATATTATTTTCCCCATCTCCATTACACTTCAATCCTAATCAACCAGTGAAGTGGTAGGATTTTGTGATCCCACGTTCTTCAACAATGATCATCTGATATACTCATAATTTTACATGGCGGGAGGATACGACACAAATTCTTCAGCATGGTTTCGATGGATATCAAGTCTTCCCGCCTTGCACGCACATATGTGGGTGGACTCACACCAGTTTCTAAAGACTGGCTGAGGATTCTTCAATTGAAATTCGTTGAGAATATTTCTTGCGGCAGCAAACAAATGAGAGGTCGTGAATCTTCCTCTAAGCGCCCTGTGTGAGATCGTTCAACTGTTGGTTAGATCAGTATGAGATCTGCTGCGCCAATCGTTCCGGATCAACACGTTTCTCATCTGACATCGACGAGCCTCAATTCTTATTCGATAACAGTATGGTATAAGACAAAGCGGCCTCTCTTTATTTAAATCATGCATTACTATTTTTTGTATATATTTTTGGGTAGGCCACACTTTGCCACCCTTCAATGTCATTTTTTGAGCTAGATTCAATCAGCCAAGGCTCAAGGAGTCGACAAATATATCATTTGTAAAATTTGATGAAATTTTACGGTGAATGAAAGCAGAGGATGCGAGTATCTTCCATTTCACGTGTCGGGACTCGGCAGTACTCTGTACAATTCGAACTCATCCTACTGACGTGTTCCTATACCCTGCAATGTCGCTTTTCACCGTTACATCTTGAAACTTCATTCGTCGCTCGGCTCATCGCGACACAAGTCAGCTTGTGAAGATTTCTTTTTGCCATCGCATGACATTTGCTACAATTTTTATACTCAGCCTCCAAAGTGGGGTCAACAGTAGGCCGTTTGTATCACAGAGCTAAATTTACACAAGCATGTGAGCACCAGCCAAGATCAAAGTAAAAAGGAGCATTTTGGTTCACGGCACATGAATACGGGTCTCCGAGCAGGCTTCGTACCACATTCCTGTTTTAACACTATTTTAATCAATTCGGACATATTCTCTTTGATTTGTGTATTCCTTCTGCACGCTCACCGCCTGGCTTGGTGCCGTGCAAATCGTCTTCTTGTCCAGCAAATTCTCACAGTGGTTTTGATACTGATTGTCTGGACAACAGATTCCTCCATCAATCACTTTCGCCAGATGAGAGGGTACTAAAAGGGTTTGTCAAATTCCCTTCTTGCTTTCATCATATGCATTGATCGTAGGACTTATCTGCGTCACAGCATAACCAGTTTCTATTGATATAGAGAAGAATGCCTCCGAAGCTTATCACAAAGACATCGCTCACGATGCTTTGCCTGAAAATATGCTTAGCAAGGATTTCAACAATCTTCTAGATTAGCAGTGCTCTTGCTACCTTGATCTGTTCTTGCTTTACTGTTTGTCGAGCAATTTTGTGTATCATATTTCTACTGTCCCGCGTCGATCAAACTCATCACACTCACTGTAATTTTATTATTTGACATGGTTATGATCATTTAGGGATTGACACATAGGCTTTAGTATGAACATACAGATGCTTGACTTCTAAGCATGAATCCTCGCTTATTATGGGGATACTGGAGTAGATGATCGAATCATATGTGGTATAAATGTTGACTTTACATTAACCACTCGGCTTTAGTCTAGAACTTAAGGAATCTATCTAGATACGTCCTTAAAAGAAGAATTACACGGATTAATATCCACGTTACAATCAAACCTAACCAAACTCCCCAGATTATTCCAAGTCCCGCAAGAAGCCTTGCATCCACAATGAATGTTATCAACAGATTTCTCAATTCATCAGTGATCATCCACCAACTATGCAACAGTATTTTGGCCTTGGGAACAGTATCTGTCGGTTCGATTGTTTCCAATGTTTCGGCCATTTTCCATGCCACGCGATTGCCGATCCTATCCCATGTTGCTTCTTCTGCGATTCTTCGACTCTCAATACTCATGGTAGATCTCAATGCAGTATCGTTGCCAAGTTTTTGTACTTTTTCAACAAAGTCTATAAGGTTTGATGGAGCCACCAAATATCCTGATTTATTATCTATAACAATTTCTGATGGTCTAATAATGATCAGCTTATTCCAAGTCCATTAACAGGCCTGACTTACCCTCCCTCATCTCTTGCAATGACTGGCACACCACTTGCCATTGATTCTAAAACCACCAAGCCGAAGGTCTCAGTAACCGAACAATGTAAAAATATATCAGCAGAAGCATAAGCTGAGGCTAGTGCCTCCCCTCTTAGCATTCCGGTGAAGAGAACCTTTCCTTTCATCACCAGGCCTGCGAACAAATCTTTTATTTCGTGTTCAACCATTTGGCTCTGATTACCTCCAACTATGATGAGCTTAAAGGGGAAATCTCTCTTAACCAACTCCTCTGATACCTCACTCAAGAACCCAAACCCCTTTTCTGGTGCAAGTCTAGCTACACAGATCATGATCAGCTCACCATTTGGAGCCCAGTCCTTTCGATATTTCTCTAATCGTCTCGAGGGATGAAACACAGAACCATCAACCCCTCTTCTCAAATTTATCATCTTTTCCGCTGGTACTCTTGTCTTGACTAGATATCTTTTCACAAATGCACTTGGATAAAATATTGCCTTTACACCCTCCCAGCGGAAAAGATACCCTTGCACACGTCCAAATACCCAAACTGCCCATCTATTTAATGGCGTTGGAAATAATATCTCGCAATAGCCTGATAAATCTGTTTGAAAATTCAGTAGCACAGGAACTTGTTCTTTTTTCTGCTGCTGTCTTAACTGTAACAAGATCTGAAATCCCAGAGATGCAGGACTTGCAAGGTATATTAAATCTGGTTTTGATCCAAAGGTCCTAGCATATAGTTGCGACAAACGTACAGGATAAACAACTGAAAGTTCGGGGTTGTAGGGCAATGGATATCCTTTTAATCTCACTTCGATATGGTTGGTATCTTGTGTTGTGGGAGCAATTGGAACTGCTCCAGTTGAATTATGAGGCGCGACAACTGCGACAGATACGCCATTTCTGCGAAGATATTCCACCAAATTTAAAGTTGTTCTGCTCACACCATTTACAGGCCCAAATGATTCTGTGGCGAGGAGGATACGTTTTCCCTTGAGAGCTGCTGGGAATTTCAGTGGTGTATTCGGATTTGGACAATCTTTGGATAGGTCCATTCTCAAATCCATTTATTCAACGTATTGGAATTCTATTCCAAAGATTTTGATGCTAATAGAGGAGCATCGACTTAATTGTCTTGTTAAAAAAAGGCAAATCTTCGAGTGATACCAACCAACAAACTGATAAGGTCTTCCAGTGGGTTAGACTTTGAAGGCACGCGCCAAGATGTTATAATTACAATTCCCGTTATTCGCCCCCCGCCATCAATTCTTCATCAAATTTCTACTCAGTTCATTCTAACTATGCACTTAGAGAACGCTTAACTCCATGCTGTGCATCATCTCTGTCTTATTGGATATTTGTTTGTACAACCTCGCTCAACCAATGAAAGGTAAGATCATAGCCCCACGTGGGGAAACTCGTGGTCCTGATTTTCGGAAAACATGTAATAGTTCCATTGTTCGGTACGCCTTCTAGACAATGCACAGTTATCAAATGTCTTATCAGAGGACTATCAGTTTCAAGGAAAGCGCATGCTACCAACATTGTCGTTTGTCTTGAGATGAGTTATGAACCAGTATTGCTGTCAACGTGTAAGAATTTGTTGGCTATCGTTTTTTGGCGAACATCTTAGGATTCCCTTGTGATTGTGTCCTGGTGATGAGTGACATGGACTCCAGGAAGTTTTATCAATATCTTCATGATGTTATCTCTACGATATGACGGAGGGTGACTATGCAGTTGTGGAAGTGTACCTTCTGCTTCTGTCATCTGTTCCTTCCTAGTCTATTCTCAATTCCCGTTCTTCTCATGCTTTCATCCTCGCTATCTTTATTTACTATAGTCTATGGTGAGTCACATGCCAAAAATTTAACAACGTCACCACAGATTCTGTTCTTATCTTAGATTCATACGGTCCACGTTCAGCACCTTGATCTCAATCTTCAGTCTTCTCAAGCTTTTCTAAATAGTATATGCGCTTCCTAGATACTTTCCATATTGCAAAGAAGATAGGAATCTCCAAACATGCCACCAAAGGATTCGACACCATTAGATACAGACGGGAGTACCCACGATATCTCAACCGCACCCACAACACCTGATGGCAGTCTTACTTTCAGTCCCATGCTACAAGCTTTGAATTTAGATGACGGGATCGCATTCGAAAATTCTCTTAGAAATGAGAACTCGACGCATCGTCTAGTACAAAATGTATGTTGTGTAGGTGCGGGGTATGTTGGTATGTGATCTTCCAATTCTAATATCGTCCTATTAGGGGGCTTTATTAACTTCTCGAGCTCAGGCGGTCCAACAGCAGCTATGCTCGCGCTTCAAAATCCACAAATAAATTTCACGGTTGTCGATAAAGATGCTTCTCGCATATATCAATGGAATTCAAAACACTTACCAATCCACGAACCGGATCTACCAGAGATCATACGTATATGTCGTGATGGATCGAGAGCGTTCTCGTTTTCCAATAATCCTTCGACTGGAAATGCTGAATCATCACCTGAGGATATGTCCGAACATACTGATCGTATTCACATTCCAGCACGATCACCAAATCTATTCTTCTCTGACAATATCGAAGAATGTCTAGGCGAAGCAGATATGATAATGATTGCTGTCAATACACCTACAAAGACTCATGGAATAGGTGCTGGAAAAGCGACAGATATGACAGCCGTAGAATCAGTTGTGCAAGACATCGGGAAGTATGCAAAGTCCGGAGCTATAATCGTAGAGAAAAGTACCGTGCCTGGTCGAACTGGTGAATTTATCAAAGATATCGTAAACATCCCCCACTCCCCTATTGAAGGGAATATAATTGACACATCCTTCAAGCTAGAAATTCACCGACCTAATCAAATTTTCCCAATCCTCTCATCTCCCGAATTCCTATCCGCAGGTTCCGCTGTTCAAGATCTCTTACATCCAGATCGTATTCTCATTGGTTCTTCTCGCTCTCACACCTCTACCCTTGCAGCCCACTCCCTCGCTTCCCTCTACCGCTGGATTCCCTCTCAAAAACTAATCCACACCTCCACTGCCTCTTCCGAACTATCAAAACTTGTTTCCAACGCAATGTTGGCCCAGCGAATAAGTTCGATCAATAGTATTTCCGCGATTTGCGAAGCTATCAATGCGGATATCGATGAAGTATCTTTAGCTGTAGGTCTAGATTCTCGGATTGGTGGTAAGTATTTAAAAGCGGGGATTGGGTTCGGAGGGAGTTGTTTTAGGAAGGATATCAAATCTTTGATTTATTTAGCTGAGGGATTGGGGATGGATGAAGTAGTGGCTTATTGGGAGAGTGTATTAGAGGTTAATGAGTGGCAGAGGAGGAGATGGGTGGAGAAGATTGTAAAGAAGATGGGTGGTGGATTGAGGGGAAAGAAGGTAGTGGTATTAGGGTATAATTTCAAGCGGGGAACTGGGGATGTGAGGGAGAGTTTGGCGAGGGAAGTAATCAGGATGTTGAGTGAGGAGAAACCGGGGGAAATTGTGGTTTGGGATGATGGGTGTGATCGGGAGGTGTTGAGGGAGGAGGTAAAGGGCCTAGCGAGTGTGAGGGTAGAAGAGGATTTGTACATGGCTTGTGAAAGGGCAGATGCACTTCTTATCTGTAGAGAGCTGGAAAATTCTACAAAGGGGGAAAGTGAGGAATCATTTGACCCGAGACCATTTTTCGGCTGTCCTTCGGAAATGGATTTGTTAGCTTTAAGAAGATATCTATCATCGCAGTCTTTCGCAGAGGTAGACGTAGATGATCCGCTAGGAAGGCTATATCCCGAGCCTCCTTGCAAAGAAGGTTGCACGAAATGCGAAAATGGCAAAAACACAAATGTAAGCGAGGAGCAGGTCATTGACTGGAAAAGAATAGTCAAGGGGATGAAAGCACCAAGATGGATATTTGATGGAAGGGGTGTTGTTGATAGGACTGTAATGGAGAAGATTGGAAAGGATGTCGGAATAGAGGTCAGAGTTGTGGGAGTGGGAGTGGGGGCGGGGGCGGGGGTGGAGAGGCATGGATGGTAGATTGATCTGTTGCTAGACAAGTGGATATCTTGACAGAGGAGGATAAGATGAGCATTGGGAGTTACTGAGAGTTACAGTACATAATATGAAGCGTTAAGGCTAGCTAGCGACTGGGTCTCTGGCTGCTCAGTCGAGTATGACCTGTAGATTTTGGGGGTAAACTATGTAGCTATTATATAATGAGTTGGTAGGGGATATACCCAACCAAGGAATTTTCATCCTTTGAATATGATTTACTCTTTTCCATGTATCACGAAATCATCTTATTAGTCGTGACGTCTTGCCAAATAGATCAACCATCTACATCATTACATCTTCACTTATTCACGTTCAAAAGTCTTGCCAGATCTAGAATTCCTCCCTGGGGTATTGCAAGACACACTTGCCATCTCGACGCTGCCATAAGCTTCTTATTCGTTTTCAAATAACCTACACTAAATCGTGAAACTCTACTGTGTCTCTCATATCTAAAAGATCGAGACCCGGCTTTGGAAGCGTCTTTGTTGAAATTGACTATATTTTTTGCGTATTGCGTATTGCGTATTGCGTATTTCGTACTTTGAGACGAACTCTAAATACGTAAATGCCTAGTAACGTGAACATCTTTCAGGAATTCCAGCATCCGATGGGATTCTGGGAAACCTTAAAACTTTGGTGTTGTGTAGAATTAGCCATAGGTATGTGAAGTAGAATTTGTCATTGAGCCATGCGAGGTGAACGCGGAGTGGATTGAAGTATGAGGGAAGTGATGGCCACTAGTGCAGTTGCAATATCTGTGCCTTTTGCCATCAATACTTATTTTTTCCAGCAAACTTCTGAAACACAAACTTATCATTTTATTAATCGGATGAACTCTCTCTTCTGTCTTTTTATCATACTAAAAGCTTGTCTTTTTAGTGATAATTACTCACCCACTGACTATCCTGAAATGCTTTAAAACTATGCCTGTTTAGGGCTTTTCATACTTCTTCCATAGGAGATGGACTGAACGCTTTGAACATATCATTCAACGAACTACTCGATCATTGACATTGAAGGTCTTTCATTACGACAAGACTCTTGTGTGAATCTTAAAACTTCGCAATGTATTTCCGAGGCTTGTTGAGCTTCAAGTTCCGAGGTCGAGACATGATCATGTGATATGAACAGTCTCCCAACTTTACTTACCTAGCCCAATGCTTGGGAGACTTTTTATCCATCACCATGTTTCAGAGGTGTTCCCCTCGTCGGAGAACCACTGATCCGCTCTCTGAGAAGCGGTGATCGATGTGAAGCATTGAGTGATGTTTCTACAGTAATCATGTGATTTGTCGGACGAATCCCGGAAATCCGGCACATGTTCGCCGTCAACGATCAGCTCTTTGCGTTTGTACAGCACCATAATACCTTTGGGTCATACTCCGCGTACTACGAGACCCTATATGAATGTACTCCGTAGGGACCTGTTCATCTCAGGTACGGGAGCGGCGAAGTTGCAGCCGCTCAGTGATGTCCAGTATGCTGTGCATAAGCTCATGGTATGATGGACCCGAATCATTTGAGTCATGGTGCCTTGGTGCCTTGGTAGCGAGTTTGAAACTGTAAAGGGTACAGAGCGATTTTAGAGTGTTATACTTTGACCATTTGACCAAGATGCCATGGAAATCGAGAGCAAATGGAGGAGTGATGTACGAGTGTACCTGTTGAAGCAGTTCATCTGTTTCGCTTACTAAGGATGCACAGACGGCATGTTCGCATTGCAATTCCACTCGAATTTCCCCCATCAATCGTATTCTTTCCTTCTTTGCCACAATCATATACTTTAAAAATGACAAAAGCTTGTCATTTGTAGGGCGTGCAGTGACAGTTCAAGTAGTTACTTGCTGGAAAGTGTCAATCTGTAGTCTGGCGACCGTCCCTTGATCAGCCCCCTCTTTCGAGTAAGTCAAATATATTCCGCTGAAAGAACTCCAAACAAAAATCTATGTCGTACCATATTTAGTTTCTCGGACTCGAGATAGTTTCCCTTTCCGTTGGAACTCTCACGGGAGCTGTCCGAGCACCCATGCGTGCCTGCAATCTATTTCTCGATGAGTTTAGTATCCCGAAGAACATCTGAGCGTTCGTACAGTCTGTACCAGTAGATAAATTAGTTTCATCCCGCCATTGGCAGCCACGTTCATGGGCGACTTTATAGTGAATGATTCCATCTTATCGAGCAAGTGGTCTAATAAAAATCAATTTTTGCGTATGGAGACCAGGTCCAAGCTACAATGCGAACTGCTCTAATATTAAGGTAGAGTGTTTCCCTTTCTCTCGCCCAGTAGGTGGAATTGAAATCATTGCATTGCTGGCTCAATACTCAACGATTTTTCAATATGCGAATCCCTCCACCTCAAGTTCTCTCAACCTTTCCACAACCGAACTACATCGACCCAGTAACGAGAGGACCTGTACTTCTCATAATAACTGCCGTCTTTCTCCCTCTTGTATACATTGTGGTTGGTCTACGAACCTTTACACGGATTCATCTATCCAAGCATTTCGGTATTGATGATGTATTTCTTCTAATCGCTCTCGTCCCGACTACAGTCTGCGCTGTTCTTGCACTTATCGCCCACGAACGTTGGAAATGGAATCGCCATATTTGGGATGTTGCACCAGATGATGCCGAGTTTGGACTCAAAATATCTTTACTGCTAGAGTGTTTATTCGGACTTGCTGTTGCATTGACGAAAATATCTTTGCTCATCTTGGTCATGCGGGTTATGTCCAGAGGAACCGGTCTACTTAAACATTTAACTATTGCCATGATTGTGATAGTGGCGTGTGAGGCAATTGCTTTTGATGTGGTTATTATCAATAATTGCAGGTATGATGATCAGACTTGCTGTAGGATTGAACAAATTGCTGATCATATACAATAGTCCCATTTCGGACTACTGGAAATTATCTTACTCACCACAAAATTGCATCGATGAACGAACACATTTACTTGCAAGCGCAATCATTAATACTTGCTCCGACTTCTTTGTCTTCTTCTTACCTATACCTACCGTGTTTAGCCTTCCCATACCCTTTCGTCAACAACTAATGCTTTTCATCCTCTTCGCTGCTGGATTGGTCGTCTGTGCTTCGGGTGTTGTTAGGATATGGTATATACACGCTGCATATTCATCATATGATAGAACTTGGTTCTCATACCCATTATGGATATCTAGTGTATTGAATTTATACATAGGAATAGTAAGACTCCCTCAATTATCTGTCGTTGTCCCACGTCAAGAATCTGTGATATTAACCCCGATTACTCTAGATATGCACCGCACTCCCAGCTACGAAGCCATTCTTCTCCACATTTCTTCCTTCTCTATTCGGGCATAGCACTCAACCTTCGGACGAAAGTCTATACAAATTATCGGCTCACAACCCTTCCAAGGTCAGAATGCATCCATCTCAAAACGAGCTCAAAAGACCTGAGAAATCTTTCGACATTGGTGACATACCAGATCCAATGGCTGAAGAAACGGAGATTCCTGGTTATATGAGGAAATCCAGACAAATGCTTCCGCTATCATATCTGAGTTCTCAATCATCAAATCAAGGATCATCGAATTGGCGATCATCACTACAAAGATCATCAAATCCGCCATCATATCATCATCAGTCTTATCAAACTTACGATACTCGAGATATGGAATTTGATGAAGCAAGCCTGAGTATTGGCTCATACTTGGAACGCGGATCCGCTCGTTTAACCCAGCAATCGGATAGAACTTATCCAAGTGACCGCTCAAGTTTAAGCACTTTCGTCACCGAAGAACCTGGATCGCCACAATCATCACGATTCGCCAGCAGTTTGATGGAGGTCCCATATACTTATAATCAATTTGGCAGAGCACACGAATTACGTCCATCGGAGAGTCAAGACGTCTTGATACATGCAAGATAAGAAGTAATGACGAGTCATACACACTTGTGTGTGAGACAAATCATCCCAAAGCCTAAAGGATTCCTGCAGAGAATTCTAGATTTGGGACACTGCAACCGCTCGGTGAAGAGATCTTAATCACGTGACCGAGTACATAATCCTAATCAAGCTCCTCAGCTTCTATGCGACGTTCAAGGGTATGAAAAAATCGATGCGGGGTTGTCATGCATTAGAACAATTTGAACCGCATAAAATCGGTCAAGGTCAGATGTTGCGTTGTTTTTCACGACAAACTGTTTTCCCTTTCATACGAACTCGCCCACTTTATTAGGCTGGCGGGGAAGAGAATTGGTAACATTGTCGGTGAACGGAGGTTGCGGATGTAATGCGCAACAAGAAGAGGTTTTGCAGGATTTTCACTCTCATGTCATGTCCACATGGACATGGACATGGACATGGACATGAACATGAAAACCAAAATGCCTGGCTATCTACCGGCTAATGGACTGTGCTGTGCTGTGATAGTGGGCGAATGATGAACATTTGGGAAAGATGCTGATCGTTATATCTTCACTTGTGACGAAGGAATATCAGATGACTTATTAATATAATCTGGGATCTATGTATCCGCTCATCTTTTTTCCAATTCAGCTGATTAAGGTAATTTAGATATATACCTAACTATCGAAGCTTATTTTGTTAATTCGTGTTTGTGGACTCTTGTGATACCCCAGGGCTTTCGAACTTACCTCCTTTTGGTCCAATGAGTTCCATCCAATCCGACCCTGGAATCGGAGATATAAAAAAAACCCATCACTTCAACCCCTTCATGAACAGTGCAGCCCCAGGGAAAAATTCGGTAAAGTAAATTGGAGGCTGTAAAATTTGAACCTTTGTAGCGGAACCACACAAACCCCTACCAAATCCATTTGGAAGAAGAGCATCGACCTAGAATCGAGATTTTTTTATGGATTTGGCGATAATAAGACCGTACTCGATATTTAGCCCAGTCGTCATCGTGAATATTTTATGCATGTTGGATGCAAGGCTTATTAGGTATCAGGTAGACAGACCGTAGAGGAAGCGATGAATAGACAGACATCCGAGTGAGTACCATAGAATGAAAAGGGAAGATTCAGATTGATCACTTATCCGGTCCCGAAATACCTGGATCAATCACGTACAGAGACTCAGAGTCAGAGCAGAGAGAATCCCGCCCATGCTTTTTTCAATGCTTGGCTTGGCTTTCCACACAGAGTAGAGGGAGTGGTGAGGGTACTCGACTAACTCGAGCAGATCCGACATATTACAATGCTATAGTGAACTACTAATATTAAACGATCTACATATAGCTTTCACATTTTTCAATTTTTTTTCAAATGAATTGGTTCCCAAATTTCTGAAATACCCGCTTCATCTTAATGTTTCTTAATAATGGCCCTGAGGAAGGTCGTTCTTGAATCACACGGTTTTGTAAATAGTCAGGTGTTCCATCAACGGGTAGGTTGGCGTCAGTCTGCTCTCGTGTTGGATTCGAATGATCTACAGCGTCTACGAAATGAGGAAGAAGGAAAAAACACCCAACAATAATTCCGCAGCTCAAAACGGGAACAAGGTTTCAATATCGATTATCTATAGGTAATCTAGTACATGCAATTATTATTATACATACTTCACAATTTGACGTGTTTGATCCTCTTACGTTCTTTTACACTTTTCTTTTCCAAAGAATACCAAATACTTTCCTATAATAGGGGAATATACTCCCTACGCACACTTCCAACTCGAGGGAACCTTTTACCGCTTCTTTCGCCCACCTTTCCGACCAGCCTTTCGAGTAGGAATTTAGATCCCCACTACGCGTACCGCCGATTAATAAGTTTGAGGAAGAAAACTTATATCATTCAGAGAAAGTACTACAATAGATTCACAAGTCTCGGAATTTAGATCTTGAATTTTTCGGTCCGGCACATCACAAAAGAAAATCTACGAAGAACTAGGTACCATTAGTTTTGACGTCAGCGTTACCGTACAACAAGCTTTCGTACTACACACACCATACAATATACATCAACCTCGAAAGCATAGAAGATAGCACGATAATGGTGTAAAATAACATTGGTGATCATGTTGGAGGAATTTAGAAGTTGGAAGGAAAAGCCCGATCCATAACATATAACGAAATTCCCCTCCATCCTCCCCCTCATTTCGAGACGAAAAAACTCAGATGCCATATTCTCCATGGCACCCCTTCCAACACACATAGCACGAACCGTGCTTCAATTTTCCTCGAGAGACATCGGAGACAATACGAATGAAGGCCAAGATGTATCGATATCCGAAGGATTGGTGTTGCAAAAACTTGCATTGACATTTGCAACTGCTAGTGTTGCTTCTTCGATTCTAGCTTTTTATTGGTTTGTTAGAATGAGACGTTCGTTCAGACATGAGTGAGCTTTACCCCATTTACCCCTCCATTTTTATGTCCATGTACTGATAACCGATTAGTCTCATCATGTTATTAATTCAAAGTGATATGTTTAAAGCTTTATGGTTTATGGTTTTCCCAATCGTTATCTTTTTACATGGTCCTGTAGCAGATGATTCCAACTTTTGTCAAATAAGTGGATTTTTTCTAGCTTTGGGAATTGAAGCTTCAGGTTTGAGATGCTCTTCCGTATGTGTATCAACATTTATTAATTCGAGTCTAGATATTTCGGTTCTTATGGTTGCTGTACATACTGCGTTGTATATCTTCAGACCTAGATCCTCGTCTGGTGAAGGGGGTCTCTATCCATATCGTAGGATAGCTTACACCATTTGGATAGTCTTTCCACTTTTGACGGCGTCTCTGGCTTTTGTTAATGATCATGAGGCTTATGTTGCTCAAGGAACGTATTGTTATCTACCAGTACGACCTTTTTGGTATCGGTTGGCTTTAAGTTGGATCCCTCGATACATTATTTTCATCACCATTGTCACTGTTTATGTTTCGATATATTTCTATGTACGATTTAGGTTTCGTGGATTCGAGAACAGTCATTCTCAAGATAGTTGTGATTCGACCAGACGCAATCAAGTACGAAGGAGTCTACCTCCTCCAGCTCTAATTCTTAATGGACCCGTGACTGAAATAAGACGTCCTTCCGCTGCTTATGTTACCGAGAGAAGGAAACAATCCTCGTCGACTTTGGAATCCCTCGCCAATATGAGGAACAATGCTCACCAATTTATGTGGACTTCAGTATTCCACACTCGCAATCGAACTCATTCCGTATCTCCCCCCTCGGAGATCTCAGCACCTGATACTGACTCATACGCCGGAGCATCAACACCACAAATCGTATCCGAGATAACCAGTCCAGCTCTCTTGATGCCACAACAAATACTCAATCCACTTCCTCATCCTCAATTTCGAAATACATCATGGAGAGAAAGTATCGCCAGACGATTATCCCTCGACTCGAATGGCTCCGTATACATACATCCCGCTATTCTTCAACAACAAAATGGATCAGCCGAACAAGGAAATCCTTACGATATGCATCTTGTCAATTCTCGCGGTCAAGATTTAACGGTATCGGAAATGATACGCACACGAGAGAAAATCCGTCGTCAACTTCGATTTCTGTTTATTTACCCTTTGGTTTACTTGGGAATGTGGACTGTTCCATTTGTATCCCACATTCTACAATTCAATGATAATTTGGCAGTCAATCCGCCATTTGCGATTAATTTATTAACTACAGTTTTTATTTGTGCACAGGGTGCTGTGGATTGCTGGTTATTTTCCACACGTGAGAAGCCGTGGAAACACATTCCCGGAACGGATGGAACTTTTTTCGGGAGTCTAAAATTCTGGGTCATCTTTTTTGGGAAGGGGAAGGAGAGACAGGGACATGGGCCGGGAAAAACGAGAAACGAAATGGCTAGGGAAGCGCGACAAGCGTACAAGAGAAGAGATCAGGAGCTGGCGCAGAGGAGATTCGAGGCGCAGGCGGGTAATGGTGTAGTAATGGAGAGAGGAAGAGGCGATAGAAGTTGGTGGGATGTTGAGGGGGCCGATGGATTGGGAACGGTTGGTGTTGGGGCCGGAGTGGCGGCCATGACGCCTGTTCAGGAGGAATTTTCGATTTCCACGGATGGGGAATCTGAAGAAGCGAGTGGGCCTTCGGAGCCGATCCGAGAAGACGACCCCGTTGATACGAATGCCGACGGCTCTCCAGTTAATGGGAAAGAAAGAAATGGTGATGTTTAATGGTTGGAGGGCATAGAGTATATGATTAATCAATGACGGTACATACATCGATAGGCATAGCGTTTGGGCATTGCATAATACGGCTGCATAGCATATGGGGAAGGCATAGTCAAAGGCATACATCCTGGCGTTCGAAACGGAATCAAGCATTTTTGGGAGTTATGGCATTGCATATGTATAAGCATTGGATATGGATATGGGTATCGACCGGCGAGTCTACGGACCCGGTATTGGGTGGGAAAGGCGTTGAGGTTACTTTGCTTGTATATAAATTCTATATCATCGGATGAATTGATATAGGTAGAATTCACTATTATCTTGAATAAATCCGCTGTGGTAGTTTTTGTTTCTCGTTTGTGCGTCCTTATTTATACTTTGTTCCTGGTAGGATGTCGGATAGTTTGAACGGCCACCCACAACCAGGAACTCTCGATGTTTGGAAGCAACACGATGTACAAAACCAGTGTTTTAAAACATTTGAATCATATAGATGGAATCAGAAAGTACACACTTCTATCTCTTAGAAAGCACTCATTTCGATCTTTGTAACTCTTAACCTTATGTGGTAGTCTCACCTGACGTTTGGAGTTGCTCTCTTCTTAAAGAAGGAAGGAGCACTAAGCAATGTTTATTATTTAAGAAGCAATCATTCGGACTCTACAGACTTGTTGAACATCATATCCTTCTCGATATCATATCAACAATATCAACATTGACAACATCATATTCTTTTCAATAACAACAACATTCAATACTCTATCATTAGTCACAACAATGAACGGGAACTACTCGAATAGGAGCCGCTCTAATGAGTACCACTCGAATCGGATGTCCTCGAGCAGGAATCCCTCAAACGGGAATCGTTCCAACAGGAACAGCTTAAATGGGAACTCCTCGAATGAGAACATCGCGAATGGGAACTACTCATATGGAAACATCTCGAATGGGAACCTCTTGAATGGGAATCTCTGGAACGGGAACTACTCAAATCGAAACATCTCAAATGAGATCCTCTTAGATGGTGATCTCTCAAATGGAAATCTCTCTAATGGGGATCTCTCGAATGGGAACCTCTCGAATGGATTGTCGCATAGCTCAGCACCCCAAACTGACTGGAAGAATTTATTTCACATCAAAACAAATTGGCTCGAGAAATGTCAAGCCGAATTGCATGATTCACAGTTAAAATTCTTGCAAGTCCAAGAGCAATGTCAGAAATTGCAGGAAAGCTACAAGGAACTCCGGATGGCATGGCAAAATTTGTGGGTAGAGCAAGAAAAAGATTGGCAGCTCCGGGCGGAAACTGCAAGAGCTTTTCAAGAATTTCAAACGGTGTACGAAGAAGAGAGAAAACAACGACTTTCAACTGAACAAGCACGACAATCATTTGACAACACGTTACAGAGAGGTTTGCTATTACTGAATGGAACGGCACAAAATACAGCGCGAGATTCGAACCCTTTCGGTTTCCAACTTGGTCGCGACCCCTTCGAAAATTTGGCACAGCTCGCAACGCCAAACCAATCTCCGCCTTTACAATGTACACTCAACCCAGTAGCACCTGTGTTTTCGAGTCCTCTTGATCATACTCGTGCTCACTCTGCTGACTCGGCGTATTATTCTCCTTCATCACAGGAGGCGAGAAATGGAAATGAGCCTGTGATGTTGAATGAGTCAAGTATCGCGAACAGCAGCAACGCCAGTTCGATATCCTCACCACCCACACCACCGAATCCAAGTCCAACACAATTCAGAATTCCACGCATACGATCCGAATTTCCTCGTCGCCGTTATTCAGACTCTTACCTGACTGATATGCGAGCCGGCAGAGCTTTTACTCCGGAATAAAAGACGATGTTGGGAGTTGAAGATTCTACTAAGATGTACTTCATATGTCTCGTAACTTGAGCTACATTGGGTGAGAATACCGCATACTCACTTGTGTCGGTCTCCGCAACTCGAGAATTTCTCAACAACAAAGTTCCCAAGATCAACACACAAAGCGATTACCGAAAAAAATCTTCAAAAATCCTTACATTATAAAGTGTTTTCTAATTGAATTGGGCAAAAGCGAGATCTGTATCGATAGAAGGGATAGACAGTTATTGAGGAACAGGAATAGGGTTATACATCTCTCCAAGCGAACTTCAATTTTCTTGCAGGACAGTACGGATGTTATCTGCCAGGGGACGATTTTCAGTGTATGTTCATACAGTAACAGCTTGAAAAGACGTGTACACAGCATTAGATGATTGTTAAAAAATGGAATATATTCTTTATTCGAAATATTGTACACTCCTTTTGTTTGAGCAGCATACTAATATATCGTTTGCATTCTGTGAGTTATAGTGTGGTATGATCTCGATTATGTTGCCATTCCTATTCTCAATATCTATATCTGCATCGGAGCGTCTCAATTGCTTTCCACATTCCCTAACCCCAAAGTCAAACACATCTGCGTAAAGATGAGACCGGGAAACCCATATGATATTTGGGATGTCGTTTCGTGATGTTCCGTACTTGCGGTGTTCTTGTCCCATATCTTCCATATGCAGCTTCTAAGTCATGTTTCTATGTACAGCAAGAAGCTATCGTCGTAGTAATGTATTGCAAAATAATTCAAACAAATACCGGAGCAAGTCAGTAGACTGAAGGTGATGATAAAATAGGTCTCCCAGGAACCTCTCCATGTATTTCGGATGCCAATTGTTTCTCTCAATTTTTAACACTGATAGCCTTGAAGGTTGACCAAGTCTTACGATGATACCGAGTCACCACAGACTAAGCACTGTCAAGATGGATGCACACCTGGTGTTTCAGATCGATCACGACGATTGGCTGAATATCTATCAAGTTATCGACACGGTGAGCGAGAACGACTGCGAGTAGGATTGCTCTCGCCGGCTCGTCTATCGTAAGACTGACCTAGTGTCGAAGTTGGCTCGTCGAGTTTTCCGTCCGTCAAATCTCCTTGAAATGGTGGCGGCGAGCTTTTATTCTCCCATGCAGGATCCACTATCACATCACACTTTTATGAAAAGCCTCGCTCTCCCAATAACGTGGATTATTTAGTTGAAATTGCTTTGAGAACTCCACTGACTAGGGGCGACGAGGCTCTATTTTTTCATACCTCGCTAACCGTAGTTCGAATTGCCAATATTCTTCATTTCGGAAATCCTTAGGGCTGCCATTGAACATTGTACATACGTATGACTCGTGGAATTGCATTTTGGACATCCGTCTAGCAACCCATCTTTGTTAACGGGCACTTTGCACCATTTTAATTCGTGTTCATATTGTCCACAATTGCCACATACGCAATCGAGTAATTGTTGTTGAATACGTCCTCGATTTGGAGGCACTTCTTGCTTTGGATTCAGATTGAATATTGGCTGCTGAGATTGAATAGCGGGGGATGGTTGAGCATCCAGCTACATTGCAAGATTGGGTGAAGGTGTATCAATTTGTTGCTGTTTCTGAGGATGAGGGTATGGAGTGTCTTGATCTTGTGGTGGTGCAACATACTGTTGTTGTCCTGGAAATTGATCAACCTCTTGATCTTGTGATAACGCACCACACTGCTGTCGTTCCGAAGATGGAGCGACTTGACATATTGTGATATCTTGAGCTTGTGGTAACTGACTAGATTGCTGGCTAGAAGATTGATCTATTGATTCTGATCAAATCTTTTGTGTATAAAGATCACGCCAATATGTAACCTGCGCAGTCAGTGATTGAGTTTGCGCTTGCAAGTCTGCCATCTTTAGCTGCGAATCCATTCTCGATGATGTATCAGATTCATCACTTCTATCCCCATCCTCTCTCTTGGATTTATCCCCTATGCCAGGTTCTTGCTGGTGATTATTGCAATTACTCATACTTGATGAATGGTTTTTGTTGTGTTGTGTTTTTTTTTTTCGAGGTTGAAATATTTCGCAAAAATCCAAATCATGATGATGAGTAGCTCAGCACATGGAATTAAAAAAAAAACGATTTCTTAATATTTACGGTTTAATTGTATTGTAATTTTAATTTCTAATTTCTAATTTCTCATCCACTGCCTAATCTATTGAGAGCTGTATCCCAGAATGAAGTAAATCGTAGAGTGAAGTCCGAGAACCACTGAAGTCTGAGAACCACTGAAGTCTGAGAACCACTGAAGTCTGAGAACCACTGAAGTCTGAGAACCACTGAAGTCTGAGAACCACTGTTCTCAGACATCACACTGCTTTGGATTTTTTGGAACAATAGTGAATACAAATAGAATTGACTTTCTTACACCTTTGTTTTCCACGCTCCATCCGTTACTATTCTTGTGTATCCTTTCATCCCATCACAACTCTTGTCCTGGTCTCAGTCTTTTTGACATTTTTCGCATCCTCTTATTGATACTGGGTGGGTTTGGCATATACACCTGGGTTTCTGCCAAGTAGTGGTTCTGGATTCAACGCTCTTTGAAGAGATAGTTCTCCTCGTATCATGTCTGGTAGCCGAGTTTGAAACTCAATCATGTCCGATATATGCTTATGCTGCTGTTCCATGACAGTGGCAAGGACCTTTTGCATTTCACACTGGACATCCTGCATTCTATTGAGGGTATCCGTTTCTTGATACCGCTTTTGAACATCTTCATCAATACGGTCCTTTAACTGCGATGTCCAATTAGTCAAATTTTGGACCGATTCATCCAGCTTCTCTATTTTACCATTGTAGTACTCGAATCTCTGATCTCGGGTCTTCTGCATCATCTCATTTTGATAGTATTGCCCCTCCAAACGCCGTTCCAAGTCCTTGATCTTTTCTTGCATTTTCTCGTTTTGATTTTGATGCTCCTGTAAAGCTAGTTCCAATTGCTTGGTCGCATCTTGAATCTTCCCATTTTGATCGTGTTGCTCCTCTAAACGCTGTTCCAAGTCCTTGATCCTATCTTGCATCTTCTCGTTTCGATTGTGATGCTCCTGTAAAGCTTGTTCCAACTGCTTGGTCACACCTTGAATCTTCCAATTTTGATCGTGTTGCTCCTCTAAACGCTGTTCCAAGTCCTTGATCTTATCTTGCATCTTCTCATCTTGATTGTAGTGCTCCTGTAAAGCTCGCTCCAACTCCTTAGTCGTATGTTGAATCATGTCATTTCGATTATGTTGTTCCTCTAAACGCCGTTTCAAATCCTTGATCTCATTTTGCATCTTCTCGTTTTGATCATATTGTTCTTCTAAGCGCTGTTCAAAACCCTTGACCTTATCTTGAATCTTCCCATTTTGACTGTGTTGCTTTTCTAAACGCCGTTCCAACTCCTTGATCTTGTCTTGCATCCATTGAAAGGATGATGGCGAAGATTTAGTTACTTTACTTGCTTTATTCCCATAATTCAAGCCTAGGCGATTCGGGACATTTCCCGCACCCTTCGACATGTTCGGATTGCTTTGGTTAGATGTACGACTTTATTTATTGAGTGTTGACGTGATGATTAGCAACGTGTCTTCTGGCTACATTGGCATCTCAGCGCTATTCTTGAATGTAATGTGACGGACACTAACATACCTTGATGAGCAGATAATTGCCTATCAATGTAAAGTGAATAATGAGCTTACACCTAGTGATAATGATTTTAAAACACAATACTAGCGATATAATATGAGTGAAGTCTATAATAACAGAAAGATGAAGCGAAGTATACACTATGAAAGAAGTATGTACTATGCACGAAGTATACAATCATAGGATTCAACATAGTCTTTGTCCTTGTTTACTTTGATCTCTTATGAGATGGTGTAAAGAGAGGGGGAAGGCACGATCGAAGTGAGTACAGAGGAAATCACATAAGAAAGCGCGACTTGAACTACTATCTAGACATATGGACGACAGCTGTATTATGCTGATTAGATCTTCTCGTCTCAAACGCTTACGAAGTCAATGGCTACTTCATGATCGCTGCATTTACATGTCACTATTTCATCAAGTAGATAACTAACTTATCGGCGAAATTAAGCGACTACTCTTTTCTCATACTATGATATCAAGAGCATGAAATCAAAGCTTACTGTACGTGAAATATGCAGTAATTGAAGTCGTAGCGAAATCGCTGTAACTCACAGTTTTCGTGCTCACTAAATTTACCATCCTCACAATTCTTCTGTTGTTAATTATAATATACAACTGAGCGTTGTATTTTGAAGGAGTATTTCACTCCTAATAGAGGAAATGTACCTATGTTATTTACGTACACAGAACAAACTGTGGGCTACCAGATACTAGGTTATAAACACAGAATCTCACAAACTAGGTATGAAGCACAAGACGATGAACGAGATGTCAATGCCGTTGTGTGCTGGAAACTCGAGGAGCACCTGGGAGTCATGGAAGATAGATAGAAGGGGCCGACGTTGAGCTGATGACACAGCTGATAGAGAAATGAATGGATATGTGAGGGAAGGTTAAAAGGCATGGTGTATTTCAAGAGACCACGGTGGAACCATTGGTAGAAATCACTGAGTCGTTTTAGTGCCTCGTAACTACCGCGTGATCTCACTCATGCCGTGCTTGACTTCACTCCTAGAACAAGAAAAGTATTATAGTCCTCTTGCTATCTCTCATCACTCTCTTTTCAGAAAGATGGCGAGAAAAAGTCCCAAGACCACTAAACAAGCAACGCAACATTTCGTGTAATCATCTTCACTAAATATTATGGATGAAATCCTATCGATCTGTTTTCAAAAACGACAACGATAGCTTCCTTCTTATTACTCTTTCGGCAACCCGCAATGAGACATTAAATCTATCATGATTCATAGTGTAATTTCTATCTCGTCTTAGAAATCTGAAAACCTTCCTGATATCATCTCATTAACATCTTGAGAATTACATAACCCACTCCCATCCCACCTGCCTTCCTTCCTTTCTTACAGCACTACTCAAAGTGATCAATTTATCCCAAACCCAATCTCCACTATCTACTATTCCTTAGTCTTCCTTATCTCCCTGTCTCTCCCGTCTTCGGAGTTTATCTATCCCATTCTCCTTATCCTCCTCATCAGCTCTATCCCCCCTATTCTCCTCCCTCCCCTCCGACTGCTCACCCAACATACACTTATACAAACTCTCCATTATTCCTGCAATCTTCTCTACTCCATTCAATTCCCTCCTCACATCCTCTAGATTCATCTCACCCTTCTCTCTAATCCTCCTCATCAAATCTTCTAGAATATCCACTTGTGTTTTAATCTGATCCCAAGCCTTTTGATTCTCATTTTCCTTCTCCTTATCCTCCTTCTTATTCTTCTCCTCCCCCATTTGATCTGGATCTTGGTCTCGATCTTGACCCGGGGGATCCAAACGTTTTGGGATTTGGGTGCCCCGTAACGCGGCATCATATGGGTGGAAAAGGTTTGACATTGTAAATTCGTTGAAAGGAGAGAAAGAATTAGTTCAAGATGAAGATGATAGAATTACCTAGTTTGTGAGATCTTTTCCAGATTCGAAAGAGAAGTGGCTGTGAGGGTTACTGAGAATACAATGAATTTCTATAGGTACCTGGGGTTATAAGAGATCTTTATACTACAAAATTATGCAAGATGGTCATCGTGCGAACTCTGTTTGATATACTTAAGAGTTGGTGAGTGCTTGCATTCATGTGATGACTACAACTGCCTACTAACAACTGACAACTATCAAACACTTTCCATATGAATTCATACTCTTACGATTTTTCGCCTTCATTTACCTCCTGATAACATCTTCTCACTGTATACAAACTTCCCATTTTCCAACCATTTACTCTTCCCATTCCCTTTCACTTTCCACTCCCCATACTTCCCACTTCTCTCAGCCCATCCATTCCTCCATCCACCAATTCTAATCCACAAACAATACACCCTCTTCATCTTTCTAATCCTCGCTTAATATCTATTCCAATTCGAGGTCCCTTCATGTATCCAATATCCATCAATTACCCACCACACATTCAAGCACACCTAGAACTCTCAACACTTTCCTTTCCTTTATACCAACATCCCTACTAACTACTTACTCCCATATTCAACCCCCAATCGAGAAACATCCAACTCAATCTCCCAACTTCCACCTTCTAACCTCCATCACCAATTCTTTTCTCCTCCGAGTTCTTTCACAACTTATATTTCTTCCACGCATAACCTCTCCCTCTCTATCTAACTCCCTTCAATCTCATCACACTTTCCCTACACCTCCCTTCCATCTCACCTTTTCATCCGCAAAGGGAGAAACAAAAATCCTCCCTCCCAATGATTCCTCAAAATAGCAAAATCTTACCAACCTCAACCAGCAACACTACATACCTTTATATGATATATATATTCCCGAAAATCTCTCCGTATATTCATGTATATACTAACACTAACAGAACACGAAGACTCCCTCGCAGTTTCAAGACCTTGGATACTTTGACTTGTTTTTAGTTACCTATATGAATTTATCCTTGAATGCTTAGTTTCGTACATGTACCTATACATACCTAGTTTGTGTATTCATACACGTACACATAAACAAGCAAGCAAATAAACTTTCTCCTCACAGGGAGTCTCCAGAGTAGGAGTTCAGAAGCTAGCAATCCACACAATCCAAATCCATCCACCGAACTCTCGAAGCTCCTCAGAAAATGATGAAAGAGATAGAGGATAATGATGCAAGGCAGGAAAGTAAAGGTCTGAGAAGTATACACGCGAGATACCTCTTAGCCCCATATCTTTAGAACCAGTATTTCGCAACGTGAGAAAGTATAGAGGAGAGGAGAGGAGACTCTACCTAGATATGAGGAATAATCTAACCCAACCGTAATCCGCTGCATAATCAATCACCAAATCGATCTATCTATCTAATCACAAGAAACTTGCTGATTCCATCCCTGCGATCTCTCCAGACTATCTTGTCTATTCATCTCTTTCTGAACCCCCGAATCCTCATCCTCACAACTCGTTATATACCTACCGTAAACAAACTTATCTCTAAAATCTAAACGCAACAATCCATACATCAACATAAAAACAACAAATCTCCCTCTCAGATTTCAATATGCATTATTCCAATCTACAAAAAAAGTTGTCTTCCTATTTCAAATTCTCTCAAAAGGGAGTCCTTCTATTCGGCCCCCTTTCTCCTTCTCTCCGTTTAGTCGATAACTATTTCTTTCTCGCTATTCATATTTCATATCATACAATATAACATAAACTTCATTTCACCTCACCTCACTTCCCCTCCCCTATAAGATATACAATCCTTCCTCTTCATTACAAAAGTCATTAATACTCATACTATACTCCTACTACAATCCTACTATTCTACAGCGCAACGCAGCGAGTAAATATATCAACGCTCAACAATAAATATAAGAAATAATATATTAACTTTTAAATCTTCATCTCGTTTTACCTCATCTCTGGGAAATAACTTCACCATCATCACCATTATCATCACATCAAACAATTTTATTACTATCACCATCACTTTCCAAGATTACTATAATCAATATTATATCACTAATACATCCAATCACTTTATTAATATCAAAATACCATTACATTATAATCACCTTTTTATAGATATTTCATAATATTATTATTATTATTATTATTATTATTAT